>QNGE01004359.1:6494-63179 GCA_008508345.1 Paragonimus westermani
GGAAGTCGCCAGTTCCCCGAAAATGTTGTGGGACAAAGGCTAACAAAGTACACTGGCGAGTGACCCTCATAGTTGGCACGGCCATGCGCCACTTCGTCCTTCAACCCTTGTGCCAAATCTCTGACGCGCCAGCTAAGCACCCCAACGCTCATGTGCCTACATCCCGCCTACGCGCATCACTGTTCGGCTCAACATTGGTCCACCTTTGACTTAACGTTCTGATTGGACACAAACCCTTTCAATATGATTTGGTTTGTGACCGTGTTGTCTTCGGATTGAGTGACATAAAGTAACTCTGTCCGGAAGCCAGTCTTATCTCTGTGTTCATGCGGTAACCTCTGGTGGTTGGGTTGGCCAGAAAGTTTCGAACTAGTCGTGCATATCCCGTTGTTCGTTACCGTTGACTATCGTTCCGTTATATGTCGTCTCACTGACAGTTATTTCTGTTCTGTTTACGTGCTCGTAGCACAAGCGTACAAGTTACAACAAAAATTAAAATGTTAATGGCCTTTTTTCGCCGCTGCCATTCTGTGAGCGTTGTTTTATGTAACATCCTCATGTTTGCGCAATCTTCGCAATTGATTGATGAGGTGGTAAATCGGTTCAACCCATGTCCTGCCAATCTATCAGTCACTCATTAGCTGGCGAAGAACGGGTAGCTACCGTTTTTAGACATCCTGATCGGTCGTAAGGGTGATGGTTCGGCAAAAATGTGTGTTTGTCGAAATCCCACCTAGACTGGTCAGTACACTCAATTCACAAGTTTCACACCAATGGAGAACACGCGAACATCGGTCAGAACATTGTTATGCATGCTAGGAGCATTTGTTCATCAGCATGTTTAGCTGATGAACTTCGAATGCTTACAACCACTTTGCGGGATGATGGGTATCCGCTAAGTGTTATCACCAGACAGGCAACAGCGTATAGCAGAAGAAACGGTTTCCGCTGTTGGGAAGAAGAAAGTATACATTGAACTACCATTCAACGGTGACACTTCTTAACCTCAAACCACAAAAGTCTCATCCACGCCATTAAGCGAGCATACAGTGGGGCTAAAATCATACTCATTCACCGAACTCATAGACTACCGTTAACTTCAGTAAAAGGGAGAGCAACCTGCTGGCACCAGTTCTATTTAACTGCGGCGAAAGTTACATCAACAGAACCAGTAGGTACTTGGGCTCTAGGATGAAGGAAAATCTGCCAAAATGGGTTCAAGATGTGACTGAGCAGTGTACTTCCTTCGTCCCGGGATCATGCAAACTTCTGGCCTCGTCTATCGCTGGGCACATGTTGGCCACTGGTCACTGGATTAATCATCCACGGGACTTCACCGTCCATATTGAGTCATGCATCCCCCCATTGTTACGCGCTATTCTGCATACCCGTTACGTTCATTGAACATATAAACTACTTGACTATTGTTTGAGTCAATGCACACTTCTTCCTCGTGCGTTTCACCTTCCTCTTTCATGCAGTCGTAGTTATAGTGAGCTAACCCTGGCAAGATCCTTTCACCATTCCTGGAAGAACCGAATTCGGTGGAACTTCTGTTATTGAAAGGGAGAACCTTCCGGCAACGCAGCGGATTCAGTGTGTTGCACGCTATCATGGTCAACTGCTGTGAGCCAGAGTATTGTTCCATCACAAACATCACTGATGACCACAAACAGTACACTTGGTTGTTCCTATTCTGATTCTGAGTTCGTGGCTGGCAGTCGAAGGATACCGTGTCCGTCCTACTGATGCTAGCCGCAACAACCACAAAACCTCTCGAGCACAAAAAACTTTGTAATCAAGTTGGATGAGTGGAACGACTACTTAAACTTTTCTAGCTTTGCTTTTCATAACGATGCCCCGGCGAGTGTCTGCTTTTATGACCACAGTCACAGCTCGCTAGGATTTCTTATTTTCAGAAGGCTTTTTCATGAGGTTAGGTCAATAAGTTTGAATACTCAAAGTAAAGATAGTGGTAAACAAACCAGTGTATTATCATGAGAAAACTTTCGCTGTCAACACTACAAAACATTTAAAATCAGTCCATTAAGGAAGTAACATTTTTCTCATTGAGATTTAGCTTGGAGACAGATTTAGGTCACATTTAACGATGTGTTGGGATCCCGATGAATGGCGGTTCTACTCAGATATTAGTTTAAACAAAACGAGGACAGTATGGGTGATGACGTTGAATTGCCAGGCGTGGTTTTTCTTAGTGGTAATCGGCTGTCTTTTGTTCACAGGAGCGGAAAAATGTATATTTCCTAGACTTCTGTTACACGTCCCTTATCATTACTGGTTAACAAAAGCAGATTAGGTAAGTTCACGAGTGTGGTTATGTTTGTCACTGTATGTAAACCACTGATATACTCAAGCACTACGGACAATTAGCAATAATCTTGCTCAATATGATGTGCTCATCGTCGTACTGTTTCGTTAGGAGAAAGCAACTTAACGCACTCATAGTGCAAACAGTAGCAGCACAGACTTCTCCGGAGAGTTAGTGTAAGCTGACAGTTTTGGATTTTCATCCACCTGTTCCAATTTATTCACGTTGAAATGCTATCCCCTCAAATTATCTTGATTTTCATAGCATTTTGTTAGTTGAAACATGCTTTGAGCTTTCCGGGATCGTCTCACAGATACTATCATGCAACCAGGCCATCTGTATCATTCATTTTCGAACAACAAACAGAAGCGACCTGATGATATCTTTAGGAAGATGTAAGCTCAGCTTGCCTTGTGCTGTGTGAAGAACAGCGTTCGTTTTATTTACCGATGGGTGATGTAAGGATTTTTGCGCATTGTCCGCAGTGTTGCATCAGGGCAGAGTCAGACAGTTGCAGTACATTATTGCTTCGATAGCGAGATCTACGCACATGAGTCGGACATTCAGACCGGAACAAACTGGTAAACCAATTACTCACAGTCTGTCGGATAGCCAGATGAGCCCATCACAATCTGAGCCACACGTAATTGACGGTCATCTGAAACCAGTTCGTTTGAAAGTTTTACCGCCCAGCCACGCCCGATCATAAAAACTACAGAGGAGGACTGAACGACGAGGTCAGTCAGTAGGTTTACATGCGGAATCCTTGAACCTTACTGCAATTTGATCTTTTGTGAAATCTTCGCATATTATAGTTAACGTAATGTTTTCAAGTATACGGAAATCTGATCTTCGCCCTTGCTGTTAGTCATTTTCAATAAACCGTCTGATTAAGTGATCGCAAGCGCCCAGACTGTGGTCCTCACATCCTCGAGGTTTTGGTACACCGTGCAAAAGAATGAAGATAACTGTATCGTTGCGGTCGAAACAATTTTGGCACTACTCATACTGATGATTGACGAAGAAATGAGTCTCGCAATCGGTGTAAGATGATTTTGGAATTGCTCATATAGTCTGCTGTTATGGCAGCAGACCAGAACTCTAGGTCTTCGGTGCACACAGCCAAAAAGTACCATAAAGATCTTGCGTAAGTAATCTGACAGCTTACTGTAACGGCCTGCCACCAATAAAACGGTTACTGTGAATAACCTGCCAAAACTAGATAAAAGGAGCCAGGTAAACTTCCCACGAATTCAGCAGACGCCCTGGGGACCTCTAACTGTCTGCAAAACGGAATTACTGCGATTGCAGATGAGTTGGTTGGAGAACTTTTGAAGCATACTACCTAAGCTCTGGAACGTGATACCTCTCAGATACTCCAACTCGTTTAAGAGGAGAAAACAGTCCTGTGGTTGTTCGATAAAGCTCTCGTTACATTTTCTTTCAACTTTGTGACATTCGAGCAAAGTACCGACCACCATCAGTGTCTCAGTCTACATGATCAAGGTGGGAATGGTCTTCAAGCTTCCTGCTTAAACCTGCTTAATGTACAAGAATCGAAGAGCAAAGTTCCTAAAAAACAATGTAAAGTTCGGGCTGAAGACAATAGGCTGGTATAAAATTTGATGGGAGGGCAGCCTGGCAAGTTGTTCGTTGTAAAACATCTCTTACATGTATATGAATATATAAAACAACGGACACAAACATTCTTTTGCAGAGCCGTCATATTCTTTCTGGCGACACGTCGCCCATAATGCATAAACACGTTCCCAACAGTCGCCTCCAGTCAAAGTTTGTCCTGGCGTTGAGATGGGCACCTTAGATTCTGTGCGTATGGATCCTGTTATAATAGTCGCAAAGGAAGCTGCATATTACACAACACTTTCTTCTTCCGAGGCCTCTTGATTCCTTTGCACCTGCTAACGAATTCTCTGTGATTTACGCATTTTTCCCAAGACCCACTGATCTAGTTCGTTTCACCGGCATATCGTGCAAATTTGTTAACCCACTGTCATGCACTCGTTTCATGTGGCCGTCGCTCTTGATCGTGTATGTTGGGCTCCGTCTTGAAACTGCTATATGTGGACCCATCCTTTTGGCAAGAAGTTTCTTGAACCCGGGCCGCTACCAAAGATGCTCCGATAATCATGATATTCTATCTTCTGTCCTGAAATTAGCATTCAGTATCCACCAAGCCGGTGAGCTGCTGATTTTTTTTACAAATGCTTGAAATTCTTTCGATTTTTGTTTCCATCCTCGTTTAGAGACCAATTCCCCGATGGAATCACTGCGCTGTGGTTATACTGTGATGTCTTGACCCACTGGAAGTCGAAGGGTTCCACCGTACATCAAGTGAAATGGAGATTTCTTAGTGCTTGTCTGAACGTACAGACGGTGGGCCAATATCACCAATGATACTGCAAACTTCTAGTTGCCGGCAAAAATTTCCTGATCGTTTGGTTGCTATGTTCAGTGAGCCCGTTCTTCTGCAAGTAATATGGTGCCGTTCGGGTACGCTCATACATCACATTCTGAATGCGTGGCTGAGGCTGTTCATCTTTAAGCATTGTCCCTATAATCTTTGAGAGTTTTTTCGGTACAGGCTTGTCCGCCACTACGTGATTCATCATAATGTCTTCCACCGCGAACTTCTTCTGTTCTGGGACGCCAGTCATTTAGATCCAACAGGCAAAATGTTTTGTCATGACCAGAACGTACCGGTTACCGCAAGCGTTCAGTGGAAGTTGCTCGTGAGAACCACCGACCAGAGCTCACCGGTATTGACTGTAAGGGCTGCTGAGCTCTCCCGCTATCACCTTCCGGTAACTAACATTGTTGGCAGGCAAACACGTGAGCCATTAATTCCTCTTTCATATGCGCTTTTGTTGAAAAAAGGTTGTACCTTCTCATATATCCGGTGTGTGCCATTTCATGGTAGTTTGGTGATAGTTTCTTCTTCACTTATGTCGAAATGGCCACCACGTGATAGCGCTCAACATCTTGCTGCCATGTTACTACCGTACTGTAAAGACCCAGCTTTTTACACTGGGAGGCGATTAATTTAATTTCTTCATCCTTAGTGTTTGTTGAGAACCTAACGTCTCTTACGAGAGTATCTAACACTTCCCGTGGGACTTTGTCCTGATGCTGTAAACGCACTGGTGTTCATGGGTAACACCTAATTCCTAAGCCGTTGAGTCCAACAGTCAGTTCGGGAAGTTCCTCGTTTATCTGCAGTCGCGAAAGAAATCAGCAATACAATTCTTAGAACCATGCACATGATTGGTTGTAGAGCCGTATTTTAGCAAACACAATGCCCATCGGCTTAGTTTGCCTCTCGGGTCCATCGCAGTCCTGATCCACTCTAGATGTAAATGATCTGTCTCCATGTGGAACTGATGACTCAACAAATACGGTTTCCACTTGTCCAGTGTCCAGACGACTGCCAAACCTTCATTCTCATTGGTGTCAGTAATGTGTTAACATATTCGATTGCTACTTCCTTTTGCTTGTGTACTGCCCTCGTGCCACGGTCACCGATATCTGTCACTACGATAAATGTTCTTTTGTACTCGGAAGTTTCTGCGTCAGTTTTTGCTCATTCATTTCTTGTTGCTCTCGCGTAAACTCCCTCTGGGCACCGTCGGTCCATTCAAATTAACTGTCTTATCGAGTGGGTTCGTACAACTGTCACGTAATGGAGTGGAAATTTCCACGAACCCATTGTAGTGGCCTGCTCGACGCAGAAATTGTCCAAGCTTGCGCTTAGAATTTGGTGCCACGGCCTGTCTATTTGTTAATATTTTCCCTGTCAGGAACCCGAGTTTGCCTCGACACACCTGGTGTCCTAGAAACATCACCGACGACCTTTCGATTTGTGACTTAGAGGCATTAATCCAGAGTCCCGAGTTTTTAATTCGTTTCAAGACAACATCGTGGTGGGCAGTATGTTCCAAAGCTGTGTTATCGAACAGCATAATATTATCTCCGTATACAGCCACATTATCCGGCCGTTATACCAACTGAACCATCAGGCATTCGGCGAGTGCTGTTTCATAGACGTTTGCTACCGCTCTCCCCCTAAGTTGTTCGGGGATGATTACCACGAGAGAATGGCCAATGCCAAGATGCGATGGTAATACGCCCACCAAGTCTAAGCCAACTCTTATCCGTTGAGAAGAGATTAACTTCGGTCGTTCAGCCGTAGTATGGTTGGGATCGTCACGCTTCTTTCCAGAGCGTCAATCACATTCCATAGGACTTTGTCCTGGTGCTAAAGACGCACTAGTGGTTGTGGGTAACACCTAATTACCGGGCCGTTGGCACCGACGGTCACTCAGAGGATTCCACCGTCTACCAACTGTCTGGAAAGAAATCAATGATGCAATTCCTGGAACCGGGCACACGATTGAATATAAAGTCATATTCTTGCGAACACAGTGCCCATCGAGCTAGTTCGCTCCTCGAGTCCCTCACAGTTCTGATGTAATCTAAGGGTTTGTGATGCGTCTCCGCATGGAACTGTTGACCCAACAAGTGCGGTTTCCACTTGTCCAGTGCTCAGACGATTGCCAAACATTCCTTCTCAGTGGCTGAATGATTCTGCCCTGCTGCAATCCGGACTCTGTCATATTCGAGTACCTCTCCCCTTTGTTTGAGTACTGCCCCGATGACGCGGTCACTAGCATCTATAGTTAGGATGAACAATCCTTTTGTACTCGAAATTTTCAGCGTCAGTTGTTGCTCGTTCATTTCTTGTTGCACTCTCGTGAACGTCCTTTGGATATTGTCGGCCTATTCAAATTGCCTGTCTTTTCGAAGCAGTTCGTGCAATGGTGACGCGATTGGGTGGAAAATTTTCCTGAACCGACTGTAGTACTCAACTCAGATTGGAAATTAGTTCAGCGTACGCTCAGAATTTGGTGCCACGGCATGTCTATTTGCTAATATTTTCTCTGTCAGAAGCCTGGTTTTACCTAGACACACCTTGTGTATGAATAACATTAACGACGACCTTTCCAGTTGTGACTTAGTAGCATTAAACCGGAGTCCCGAGTTCTTAATACGTTTCAAGACACCATCTAGATGGGCAGCATGTTTCGACTCTGTGTTAATGTATATCACAATACCATCTCCACGTACTGCCACGATACGAAGTGGTTTCACGAACTGTACCATCGGGCGCCGAAATGTGAGTAAGACTGATGAACCAAACGGAATCCGCTTAAATTGGCATTGTTTCCCGCCCACCGTAAATGCGGTTTCTCCACGATCAGTGAGTTTGATTGCTATCTACTAGTATTTTCAGTGTAAAGCCGACACTGTGAACAGTTTCCACTGTTGCAGCTTATTAAAAGTATCAGCGATGGACGATACTGACAAAACTGTGTTCTGTGCTATCTTATTTAACCGTCTAGAATCTACAAGAAGGCGGTAATCCCCGTCGAACTTCACCAGAAGAACAGATGAGTTGTACGGAACGTTGGCTTCTTCGATGACATTCTCATCTAACAAGTTGAGTAATCATCTTCTCATTTTTTCTCCAAGATGAACCTGTATGCTACAGGGTCCATGAGGTTGAAATTTTCCAGTTGTTGGTGTTTCATGTGTAATCCACTTGCAAAATCCGCAAGGATGATCAGCATTCGTGAATGATTCGGCGTACTTGTCAAACGCGGACTGGAGCAAGAGGACTGTGCAAGTGTGCTTGTTTACCACTATTCTGTTTCTCTCCTGTGAGCTTCAAGAATCCGTACCTAGTTGAGAGCTATTTGAGATTCAGGTTCATGACGACAACCGTTGCAGCGAGGAAATCATCTCTGTGGACGGTCTGCTTAGTTTCTCGGGACAAAATAAAACAGTGCTTTGCTATATGGTCGCCAGTACGTACTCCGCATCCTTCCTTATCACCAGGTAGTAGCCTATGACCTACAACTGTCCTGGTTAACATAAATGTCGGTTCTTCGTCTCACTTCCCTCCAGAAGAAATCAATGAAATAGCCGCCACCCTGACGACCAGGCACTCTTCGACCTCCTCGTCAGCATTAACCCTTGTACGTACGGCTCTCTTCTTAATAAACCACATCATAAGGTGACCCGCCAAACAAGAAGAATTCCACATCTACCAAACTGCCGGTTTTGTCAGTATTCCTTTCATTGTCCTTCTTTGTCACAAATGGAGCTCTTCCTTGTCTATCGTCCCTCCGTGTTACTGCTCTCAAAGTAACTACATCTGCCGCCAGCTGCTTAGCTGTTCTCTGAATTTCTTCTAGTGCCTTCTCCGTAATTTTGTTTACATTTACCGAAGCTACAGACGGAGACCACAACTTCCCATCGTTTTCACAAACTCTTCAAGGTCCATCCGTTGGGTGACACAGACAGTTAGACTTGATCGTAAATTGCCAGTGGGAGCTCAGTTGGTCGACCGCGAGTGATTTGTAATAACGTTCAAGCGCACAAGTCATTTGGCTTCAGCAGAGTTCCTCATATTCGCAACGTCTACACCGTCAAAATCTAACAAGTTCATTTCTAGAATTGAAAGTATTAGCCTGAAGTCTAGCTAGAATAATGCTTTCTGTATACATTGACTCTCCTGCAGATTATCCTGTTCGAATTGTGTTCGATCAGTGTTATATCGACAGCTTCATCTTGCCACTTTCCTTGACTTCTGTTAGAAAAGTAATGAAAACATTCGGTCATCGTTACTCTTGAACAAAAGCTTCCGGTCGAACAAGAAGTTCGCAAACCAGTACTTATTTGATTGGTTCCTTTATTCCGACGAAGGTTTAGCAGAATGAAGTACAATTATGTAGGTTGCATGGTAGTGGTTAAACCGAGTAACCCTATCGTTAGCCTGATTTCTAAAACACCTCTGACTCAATGAAATGCAGAATGGATTAGTTCACGTTTATTTATTTAGTATGAAGTAGCCAGGCGTTCTGTCTTATTCGGTGTCTATCCAAGTTTGTGCTGCTCTTAATGATGACAATTTTCCGTAGGCAGAAAAACGCATTTCTAAATATTAGAGTCTGTTCTACCTTAGGCTGGAAAACCCGCTACCTCAAGGCCTGAGGAGAAACACCGAAATTCCGGCCTGACCTGAGTCACATGATATTATCCACTGCATGTTATCTGTTGATCAACGTCTTTAGGACCAGTGTATAAAGTTAACGTGACCTTGATGGCTGGTCTGGCTTCCCTGTCGTTCCTAAATGTACTTAAAGGGGAACGCTTGATACATTCTAAATTTCTGTTGCGGTCAACCATACAATAACGGACAAAAATGATAAATATACATGTGAGGTATTTCCGACTATCCCATCAGATAATTACCTCGCATAGTACAGTATAAATGAATGGCTGTATGTTGCAAGTTATCTTGGTTAAAGGTCACACTTAGAAGCTACACATTAATAACTGTTAGGTTTTTGTATTCATCCAGTGGATCAGTACTATATAAAATAATAACTTTTAATGGGGAGACACGTCAGTACACACTTCATACGCACGATCAGATTACAAACTTTGACTAATTTGTCTTTACTCGAGGTTTGGACCGAATGTGAAAGTCACAGAACGTCATCATCTCAATGAGTATACGAAAGTTCCACAGTGTAAAGATCAGTGGTGAAGTAAGATGGATTGAGACACAAATGGTAACCTGTCAAACACTTATCGGAAGCGGGCTTAGGCGGTTTGTGATAATTCTTAAATAAAAATGAACTTACCTGCTCCAGTAGGGGGAATATCAAGATACGGAATTAATTTCATCATACATTTTATTCAGACCGATAACTCTTACAACGTCTGAAGTCAAATTACTGTCAGTTACATGTAATCATCTTGATTGTCAATGAAACTGGATCCCAATGTACGAAATGTTGCTGTTCGTAAACACAACTTATTCAACTCTGCTCAAACCGCCACCGTTTTCTTACCACTAGACTGTGATCTGCCCCAATACGGTTCAGCGCAACCTGTTTTGTCGTCCCACTTATAAATCGCGCACATTCTAAGTGATTACATAAGCCTGACGGGAGTGACACAAACGATTATGTTCACGGACGACTCCTCACAAACTCTACGGGAATTAGGAGAGACCAAAATAGCTGTTCTTAGAATATATGTCAAGATTTGGAGTCAACCTAGAGTATGGCGGGAAAGTAAGTGAACGAAACTGATGCTGGAGTAGCTGACGATCTTTAGCACTCGAAAGATCGAAAACTGGGAGCTACAGTCGGTAACCTTTCAATGCGTTATGCAGAAAATTTTGGCAATAAAACCAAGTCTTCAAAAATGGTTCTGAAAGTTGAAGGTTGAAGGATAAACAAACTAATTTTCACGATTTCTATGGTTCAAATTCACACAGCCCAAAAATAGTGCGTATTATGAGCGGTTTTCCACTCCACTTGTCTTTCGTTCGCGAAGCGTTCACATTCTGTTGTAACAAAACGTAAACAGTCAAGATCGTGCGAAGAATGATAGTTGTTATGTAACAGATAGGTCTCATAGTGGATTCGAAAGGTGGCATAATAAGTGTGCCTTCTTTCAGCGCTGATTAGAGTTTTCAGATGTCTTCTCCAGTTTTCCGAAAAAATTCCTTTATAAAATGTCGACCTAATTAATTTGTGTTAGTTGTGTATATTTCTAGAGGTTTTATCTGACCCATATTTACACTAAGCCGATTACTAGGTATTTTTTACTTCATTACGAATGAACTTATTGCTCACACAAAAAGTGTTTGTTGAATCTCGTTGACATTCATACCAGTTACTTACACAATGGAACTAGTTAGGATGATAGACAAACAAGTAATGCCAAAATAAGCACTCAAGTGCTTAGATACACACAAGTACTCTCAGGTACATCTAAACATGACGGAACCAGTATAAAATCCATACCTACCACTGTGGTTTCATTTGCACCCTATTGTCACGGTAAGTACTCGGATCGCCAGGATAGGGGTAGTCAACGTTGAATTTGTAACTTATGTAGCCACAAATGCTCGGGTGATATCTTTCGTACGCGTACAAACTGGTAAAACACTCATGTTTAGTCTGTTTGATACAAGAGCTTTGTGTCTACTCAGCCGGTGGACTCAATCGATTCTGTCGTTTCCCTATTGTGAACAGATTTTTATACATTCAATTCAAAATGCAGTAAGTTGTGTATATATGAATATTGTATATTTACAAATTCATTTGTACTTCCAAATACCATAAATGGAACAACTTGAGTTAAAAGAAAATATATCTGATCAGTGGTAAAAATACGATTTTTCTTGATAGTTCGAGTACTATTGAAGATATTGCTCACTTAGTAAACTTAGTTGTCCAACGTAGAAACGACATTTATCGCACGGTTTTGGAAGCGTTTTATTAGGAGGTCATAGTGATTATCGCCAGAAAATGATATACCAGAATAAATTCACCGCTGATTATAGGTCTGGGAGTTTCCAAATTAATAAAACATGTGGATCCTCGATTGATAAGATGCATAACCATGTTTCGTGTTGATGATATGCATGTGAACAGCTCAAGCTGTATGCTACTTCACCGATCCGCGTATCACTTAGTGATGCGAGTTTTACATAGAATCCAATATGCTTGCTGATTTTAAACGCTATTTTTCCTCAAAACTCATCGTAAAACTCAGTTCAGACTGTTCTTATTCCACAAATTAATCTACACCGTTCATTCATGATTGTTTATAAAAAAAATATATTTTTGTTCATGCAGAGACCGCGAGATCGAAGAGATCTTCGTTATGATTGACAAAAACGGAAGTGGAAAAATTAATCGTAGAGAGTTAAAAGAATTCTTCAAGAAAAATGACTGCAAATACAAAAGCAAAGAAATCAGAGCATATATCAGACGAATTGATTTGGACGGTGATGGCAAAATATCTCTGATAGAATTGAAAAATGCACTGAGAACACGTTGAGCTAATGTTCTGTTATAACTAATACTGCACGTTTATAATTTATTTTGCTCATTGAGTACGGGACAAGTTGCGAGTTACAAAAACCGTGAGCTATGTACGTTTTGCTTCAGTAAAGCAATGTACTTCTACACTCTACCCACTTATTTATTAACGAGTTTGTGAGAATTTAACATTTCACATTAAAAACTGTTGAACTCAGGGTGGTCACTTGAGATCAATTATGTTCTCGCCTTGTTATTCTGAATTACACAGGCTAGGTAGCATTTGGGAGACAGCAAAAGAAATCATTTTAAGTAAGGTGTTGACATTTCGTTTGTTCTATCCACTCACACACCAGGAAAATTCCGACAAACTAGTTGGCTCACCACATCAGTGTCTAGCAAAAAAATTTTCAACTCATAGAACCCAATTGATATAAATAAGGCAAAATCATTGAGATAGCTTTCCCGTGGAAGAACTTCAAAACAGATGATTGTTTGCGAGTCGTTCTTCCAGGTTTTCAATACTATTCTTAATAATACAAAGTGTTGCAGGCTAAGGATAAACAGCAGAATCCTGTGAAGTTTTTTCACAGCTTGTTGTATCAGTTGTTCCATCAGCGTGCCAAGACGAAGGTTTGAAAAGCAGTTTATAAGAAAAATTAAAAGTTGAAACAAACTAATTGGCATTAAAATGTCCAACGTTTTCGGTTTTGCAACAGCACAGTAAACGTTTCGTTTTCTCCTATCGTTGTCTAGCAGTATTCATTGATGCAGTGTGACGCTACTTCCGTTCACCTAGTGACACATTTTACTTGATGGTATTAATAACAAGTGAAGACCATTGGCCACACGTCCCAAAGAGCATCAGAAGATAGTGTAGTGCAAGTATATGTATACATGCAAACCCACACCAACCAAATACAGGCCAGTGTATTGATAAATTGTTTGTGGAGCAAAACTGCGTTGTGCAAAGTTCATTGTTAGGACCGGTCATATAAACCTCAGACTGCGTCTCTGTGGCAGGCCTAGGTCAGAATTTTGTTTGTTAGCGCGATGCATAAAGAATGTCCGTTATGAGTATCAATCAGGTTAGTAGTGTAACCTGCTATTAACGTGCAAAAACGAGAATTGGTGTAGCGTAAATGATCAGTCATCTAGTTGTAACATGCCAAGGTCAACTGCGGTCCTTTAAGTGTGTTTTCTGCGAGGTAATAAATAGCTGGTTACTTCAAAGGTTATTGTGAATTGGACATCACCCGTAGTTGGTGCTAACTTGCACTGACCAAAAAAATAACCCGGTTAGCAGCTAATTTTAAGAATTTTGTAACTTCAACTTAGGGTGAAGTCTTTATCGTGAGCTCGTCAAACAAAGTGAACATCACAGTTATTGCGTCTCTTTTCGAAGCGATCAAGCGACCTGAGCACTGGTCACAAGAAAATGTGGCTGGACATTTGCCTGTGATAATTCATCCATAAGTACTGTGAGGTTCACGCGTATTCGACATGACTGACTAGTATAGGCGTGGTTGGGATACATTTTCTGGCTTGAAGTCTTGTGCGTTACGTGAGTGTGATATTTGGGAAATCTAAAGGGGTGTGAACACCGCGAGCATTTGTGACAGATTTCCAGAAGGAAAAGCGTCCGGTTAGGCGTCAGAAAAGCAGGACTAGTCATTCATGGAGAAGTCAGAGGACTTAACTTTAGAAAATATACCGGTGCAAGAAAAAAACACTGGTGTTTGAAAGTGCACCGAAGAACAGTTAAAGTATGTAGAGTATCAAAGTCAGATGTGGCGAATTGATGATGAACGTGAATTTTAGTTTCGCAGACAAACTTTAAGCATTACAGATCAGGGAAACTATCAGCATTTGAAAGATTGAAAAAAAGTGCCTGGATTATCAACGCAACACTGTTAGTATTAAAAGTTACTATAATCAAGTATGTCATTCGCACTGCTCGAAATTAATGGATGCATATGCTGCAGATTCCTCGGCGAAACGTTAAATCGATGAAGAATATAAACGAACATTCCGCTCACGCCATGAAACTGCCTCGGCCTACCCACTACTCTGTGAACCTGTCATAATGCGTTGGTTACAGCTCGACATTAATTTGACTGGCCACATTAACCACCCATTCTCGGTTTTGATATCACTGGTATCACTTACAATTTGTTCATTTGAGCGGAACTACTTGTTTTGAATCTTCCTAGCTGAAATCCAATAACGTCGATTCATGATGATGTCGCTGTTCACACTAAAACCCAAAACCCAAATTTTCAGTTCACAGTTAACGAGCAATCCACTCGATAATATTGTTACACAATGACATTTTTGCCAGAGATGTGACTTGAATGTGACGCAAAGTTCGTATTAGGGTAGTACTTTCAACTACACGAACAAATATTCAGCGATACCATTCTCATGAAATTAAAGTTTTCCATCTATGTTGTTTAGATGGTATCTTACTCAAAGTGTAGTGCAGTGACATACGCTTCCGGAAGCCCCACAACTCCCTTTCAACCGCCGTTGTAAGGTAGTGATTCGAGCAGCTAAGCCAAGTATTTCTCGCAAAAGGTTAATCGCCTTGTGGAGCGAAGATCTCTGCCATTCACCTACTTTAGGTCCCATCTCGTTCCTGTAGAAATTATTCCAATAACTTGTTTAAGACACATTTTTGGTTTGTGGCTTCAGGTTTATTCCACTTTTACAGACTACTTTGTTTACGGCCAGAGCTCTTCTACCGTTGTATTGATTGGGACGCCATCTTGCTTTCTTCTTTGTCCGCAAGTCTACTTATCTGATTATTTTTGCGCATTTGCTTCCCACGATTGTTCATTTTAGAAATATTCGGTTATCAGTAATTTGAAAAGACTCAGACTTCAGCGTAGTTTGACACTGTAATTAATCAGTGCTTTTATCCAGTTTAGACATTGGTACGAAGTTTACTTTAATGTCGATTGTGAACATTAAGATTGATAAATGTTCCTTTGACTAAGGTTACTTCAAAGCCAATTTCGTTAATGCCACTGCTTTTGTGATCTGTAAGGCTGACGTTTGGATTTTTCGAATTAAAGAGTACGGTTTGATCCACAGGTTTAACCAACACTAAAAGACAAAACGCTTTTCACTTTGTGTGAGCGGTGATTATAACCTGAACATCTTTGTTTTCATAGGGACTGCGATAATGCGGTATTCTGGCCTAACGTAAAACTTAAGGCTTGTAGACATTGGATTATTTCGTCAACTGAATGTGTAAAATTAATGGCACACAGCAGCAAAAAGTCAGAGAGCTTTTGTTACCATCCGTTTGAACAAATGGTGAAACAAGATGATAACGACAAAGCAAAATAGTCTGTTCTTGAATACCTCTTCTGGAGCGTGAACTAGACTGATCAGGTGGTGAGGATATTGAGCACATCGTCGGCCCAGGGTTTTTTTTCTATGAGGCTCAGTACCATGTGCATATCTCTCCCAAATGCAGTTAACACCAAAGTTTGTCGTAAGTTACCATCGTGATTTAATCAGCAGTACAAAACGACGTAATAAACTCTCCCTACGACCACTGACCGTCTATCGTTTACGTAACACTTTACATCTTGACAGTGGTCACAAGGGCAGAATCGGGAGCAATTTATTTCATAACCAACCGAAATGGGGGTACTGTTAGGTGTATGAACTGACAACCGGATTTATCAACGGGAAAGCAGTGGCCACGATAACCATAGGACCTGAACGGTTGTGAAGTGCTAACCCGGTTGTCCACTACTTTTCTGGTAGTCATAGTACAGAGAGTGATACGTTTGGCAGGCGACGAGGTAGGCGACAAATGAGTAAGAAGGGTGGTTCTGATAAGATTCTGTTTTCAAAGACAAGGAGGTGAGCCTTATAGCACTTGACGTGGTCTCTACATCATATGTGATCTTCCTTGTATGGTAGTTTTACGTACAGTCCGAGGAAGGCAACTGAATGTGAGATCTGCTTATTCTGCTCCACTGTGGCAAACAAAGATGAAGGCACATGTAAAGGACATAAGTCACGAGTTTTATGGACCCTTTCACAGTATCATTTGACCCAATGCATTCCAAAGGAAACTTATGATTCAGCCATATGTGAATATTTCGATTATTGCGTGACTGTGTTCTATCCTGTTGATAGTACGCAATGAGGTTCAGGACGGCCCTAAATATCACCCAGCAATTACAGCAGGCTCAACAAGATCTTAATGAGTGTTCTAGTTTCATAGAGCACACAACGAACACTGATTCTGAGGTCATTTTAAGGTGCTATCTTATTATGCACCCAGTTTCTTTTTCAATGAATGAAGTCACGTGTTTGAGTACTAAGTCTACCCAGACAAATAATGCTTTCACCGGCGATAATGATGTCCTCTGATAACATTGACAGACGTCTCAACCTACTCAAATTTCATTCAGCATATTGCTGTGATGCCGATTAGGTTCTTTTTATTCAACCTACATAAGAATGAGTAGGAAGTGTGACTAACGGTGTACGTGGTAAAACAGACAGACAAACCTAAATCTGAACAACAAAATTGATGTTCATTTTACCTGTCACTGTAAGCGATAGCAAAGTGACAAGTACTGGACACAGACTGATGAATGTTGTCATCCGAAAATCTAAAGTTGACATGTAGTTTTCGCTTTAGTCGTAACTATGTAAATATTCTTAATTGCGTCAACTAGTAACAATTCCACGCCGTCGTTTGATTCCGTCCCCTATTATTAGCGCACAATGAAATCATGACGAAAACCACAGGTTGCTTGAAAACTCTCTTGGTCATAACGATATAATCACATAAATGCAAGAAATTAAAACAGTACGTCCGAGAGTAAATTCCAACGAAAGAATACCACAACCCTCTGTCAACAGCTCCAATGATCAGCCAACCGGGTTTTTCATTCCAGCGCTCACCAGTAATACTGGCGAGTAACCTGCGGATTTCCATTTGTCCGAGTGACCACTGGTCATCGTAACTATAGAGATTTTATAAACTGTTGACGTGAACAAATGTTTGCACCGCACTATTCAAAAGCTACCGATTTAACAGACACTGGTTATCATTGGCTTGTAATCAACACACCACAGAGAAAGACTTTGTCGAGTCAACTGTCAGGTTCGCAATTATTGCACCCTCTCTGGGTTAGAGCAGACTGCTATTCAGGAATACTGAGTAAGACTGGTTGGTTTAGTTTGACAAACGTTCAATCGCATAACAGCCACATTCAGCCGCGGAATTACTACATGATGAGTGTGCACGCATGGATTGCTCATGAATAGACAGTTCATCCTGTAAGTTCAGAAAATAGGGGAAACATTCATAAACCAGCTGTATTACGTTGGACTGAACGCCTAATACTCTGCTATCTTCAAAAATATGTCGCTGGTGCTCAAGAATATTGTTTTCAATGCGACCTCCTACATTCCGTGTTAAATTGGATCACACAACATGGTTGCAATAGCGTTCAAACAAATGGAGCCGACTGAATCCGCACACAAGCAATGGGCACTAAAGTTGGAAACTCAACCATTTCTATCAATCTAACTTCAGAACTGGTGTATCGAGCAAAATTACGAGCACGCTTCTCTCATACGCTTCCATTTGATAGATAACTCTAACGAGTATCACGTAGCAGCCAATTCCTGATGGGTTTCATGTTCGTTCAAACAAATAAGGGATTTTTTAGGATACAGACAAATCCCTTACCCAATGGTGTGTTGGACATGAGACGGACTGTATCTTTCGATCCACTAAGATGTAAACGAATGACATCCATAAACTGTAATCATCAGCCTAACTGTTTAGACTGGAAAACGTCTCCCAGTTGTACTGGTTCGATTCTGCATTTAATGGTATCTAAAGTGCATCTATCCATTACCACGTTTTAAAAAGCTTTCAAGTTCTAGAAAAATATGTGCATACCATGCTACCTTCAGTGCTTCCCAACCTTTACATTCCAAATTATTATCCTACATTAAATACGCCTACTAGACGGTCGTTGTCGTAAGTCAACGTATATGACGTCCGTTAATACTCATCGTGATCGTCTTTTCACAAGGCAATCACATATTATCTAGTCTTACAAGACAATATTTACGAGACAACGTAGCAACGAAACTTTGCTTTTCAAAAAGACTGGCCCGGCATTTTGTTGAGGTATTTCGTAAGATCAAACGATTGTCTTTTCAGCTTAATGGATAACGCAAAAACCCGGGATCTACACACCTTAAACCTACCCATCCGAGGCCAAGATTTTCGCGAAAAGAGCTCCAGCACGACACGAAGTTTTCGATTGTGTCCTCCTTCAGACTACGTCAGTCGAGCTAGTCTAAAACGGACCTGAAAGAGATAAGGTTGATAGACCGAGACAAGGTTGAACCGTCTAAAACACACACGGCTTTATAATGAGGAAAAAACCAATCTAATCAAAATGTAAATATGCGTGTTAACTTTAGAGCATCGGTGGAACATTCCCATGACTTGCTTAATTTTGCGTGCGTGTTCAAGTGTACCATAAATTATCCATATCCATCCACAAACAAAACAGTTGCTAAACTATCGTACTAAGCAATAAGTTATTTTCTCTTCGAAATTTCTCTTACTAGTTCACGTTTATAAAATACTGAGTCAACCTCAGTCATTCCGTCGAAATAAAGAGCGCAAATGTTTTTAGGATGAAAACAGTTTGTTTTATCCTCGTCGAAAGTTGAAGTAAAGTCTGCCAATTTTACACCGACTTCTCAATTAAACACCAAGCGACCGGAACAACCGAACAGCAGAGTTAGAGACGTATGCGTAATAGATCGAAAAAAGAAATCTATTAAAACCACATAGACTTGATATGCAAAATAGAATCCACCGGATGACCCAGTGGGTCGATCGCTCAGGATAGCTCGTGCCAGAATTCACTAGCACCATTTTTTAGCGTTGAAACGTTAGTCAGATAAGTAGTATACCGTACATGATGGTTTAACATATACTCATTAAAGGGAAGCATGGTCTTTTACTAAAGTCGAACAAGAGATACATACCGCATATCCTGACTAGGTTAGCGCTCTACCAGTTGAGCTAGGTGGGCACACCCGTTGTTGGGAAATGTAATAATTGAACTCATTTATCTGCTTATCCCAGATTTTTCATACGGACTCCACTAAGTGTTGCTGGTGATTAACTGCTTCCACACTGGAATGTTCCATCGCCAGTGTTGAACACTAGAATATATCTGAGAATCCGCAAGACCCTGTGCATTCGAAGTTGTGTGCACTAAGTTAGATGAAACCAATTCTTAGTTTAATACAGAAGATCAGTAATTAACGGGCGCAGTGTCTTGTTGAAATGGGCTTCATAAATATAATAACGAAGACTCCACAAACCACTAGCGTTTGATATAGACGGTATTATGAATACGGATTTCTTGAGAACAATAACTGCCAATTTCCCTGACGATAAATTTTGCACTCAGGTTGATTTTATCCGAAGGAAGTTTCAGTCTTACTTTTTACTCTATTTGTTACCCGTTCGCAGTCGAACTTAAATGAGACCTAAATTCATGTCCACATTCTGGTGAAGCAATTCTCTTGACTGTTGTCCCCACTGGCCCCACATCAGACAACACTTAATTTTGAGACAGGTTCTACATATATTTCGGACACAATCGTTTGTGTATAGCAAGCAGGAGATCTGATTACCTTGAGAGGAGCTAGTCGCAGACCGTTTAATCCCAACCGATGACCATAGCCTTAAGAATCTCTATCCAGCCGTAACAGAGAAAATCACTAAACGTGCTGAGCATTGCCAGGACTACCTGTCGTTAGCGAAAACGCCGGTCGTTAAAAAGTCAGTATCACTCACATTGAAAAATGTTTACAACTTTGTGATATTTGGGGTATTAAGGTCAGATAGTTGGATTCAGTCGGCCTTAATTCAAAGTTAAGTGGTATATTTGTCAGAAATCTTGCGAACCCATTCATTATTTATCGATAAAACCAATTTGCGCAGTTTATTTGAATATTCAGCAATGTTTTATCAAGTAAATCAGTGGGAATACAAAATGTCATTTCAATCGTGAAAGTATTCTCTAATATCTTCTCTCTGGTCGTGTGCACAATGCCTGTTTCAGTTCCATCAAAGAAATCTGGCGGTCACCGTCATGATCAACTCGTCTGATGTACTCTTTAACCTCTTTCGATTTGTATTTACAATCGTTTTTACGGAAGAATGTTTGAAGTTCTCTGCGACTGATTTTTCCATTTCGATTCTTGTCGATCATCGCGAACACCTCCTCTACTTCGTGTTCACTTTGAATGGTAAGATGAAGACAGAAAACATATTAGCCAAGGTAGGCTACGAATTCTATAAAAGAATACTGAATTGAGGTTAGCAACTGAACAGTTAGTTTTATTCAAAAAAGTTCGGTCTTGTGGACTCTAATTCCTTTTGGAGCTGAAATGCAGCAAATGACCCAGTAGTTCGCATAAGTTTTACTACTTTATGCTTCAGTCACCTGACCTGATCTTCTTCAGAGACAAGAAAATCAACGTTAAACAGATGTAAAATATATCACTGTGCCACTGAGGAGGAATTGCAGACTGTTTTACTACTGCAAATAGCTAGTTTTCATAGTCTTGGATTTTACAACTCGGCACTGTGACACGAAACATCAGTCAATTTGGGAGCAAAAGAATAAAACGTTTTCATAGGCGAATTACTAACGCGCTAGTCCGGTTATTACCAGTTCACATCAGATTGCTGGACTATACTGGGGATTACTGTTAGATATACCACACCAACTGTCTGAAGCTTCATCTTAAGGAAAGTGGTTATCGAGGCAGGTAGTCTACTGAATTTCACACAACGTGAAGTGCGACGATCCACATTCACTCAACTTTGGCCTTGTTGATAATCCCAAACCAAAGTAAAGCTGTTTCGGTGAGTTCAGGACTGGAAGTGTGCCTCAGCTAACAGTAAACACCCGGATGGGGAAGACGATAGGTTGATATTGTGTGAGTAGATAACGCGAAATGCCGGTGTAATATCGCATTGTTGTTGAGTGATTAAAGTGACGTGCGATGGATAACGCATGCTACTTGATTCTATGCGCGGCTGTGACGTGGTGCGTTTGCGTGATGTTTTTTGACCCGGTTCGGTATGTGCTTCATAGCTTGAGTTGGACAGGGGCGCTCAGACCTGCCTATTGTAGGATGCCTTGCGTCTTCGTCGATAATCCTAGATAACGTCGGATTTGGCTGATGCGGGTACCGTTTGTATCACATGATGCGTTGAAATTCGGGATGTTCCGTGCACAATCACTGGGAGAACCGCATTTTATGTTCTTGTCGTAGAGCTAACCATGCTAGTGACAAGGATGGTTAACTCTAACAGTTCGCCTACTTTGGCATGCTGTTCGCTTCGTCGTACTGACATAAAATGGTCTGTTATATGCACTCGTAAAGATGCAACGAAATCTGTCTTGGCATAAACAGTAGAATATCAGTCTACTGTCCTCTTTATTCGAATTCTAACCAGCGTCATTCGTATTTCTTGATTCCAACCATATAGTTGAGTTCCGTTCAACTCGTGGAATGTCTAAAGTGGATTGTTTTTGCTGGATATCCAAAGTTCCGGTGATCATTTTCAGTGATGCACGGATAAGCAAGTACAATACGACTAGTTTTAAAATCAAATGTACTTCGTAGATGGTAACATGCAGACAGATCACTCTACTGAAATTCGTGTTATATATAGGTTTCTTCTACAATATCGCACTTATCCACAGAATACTCTATAATACAAATGTCAGGAAATATTGGGGTATATTCATTTGTGCCGCTCAAACAATTCCAAGTAATCTGTATAGTTTTAGACGCGTCTCAACTGAATAATGAAAATTTTCAGACTCACTCCATTTTTATCTGAAAGCAATGTAGAATTTTGACAAAAGTTCACGGGTACATGCATAAAAACAGAAATTTGGTTGCCAGGATATAATTAGCTCACTAATATGGTACGAAACAATGCTTTCTAAGAATGGCAGAAGCGTCAAATACCACTCACTTGTTGACTGATCAAAACTGAAAGGAAAAACCGGATCTAGTTATATACGAGAATGTGACCATGTGGATGCTTTTGATCACACGGATAATGTGACTTTTTGGTGCTCACGTTAACGGTCATAAGATTTGAATCATATTATTCATAAAACAGCATAGTTGGATTCAGTCATTGGAATGGTTTACACCAAGTTTTTCGGATGTTATATTGACTATCTCCCACTATCACTCTGTGAGTGCTCTGTATATGTATCCAAAGGACATAGAGTTTAAGACAGGAGATATTAGTGTGAAAGGGTAAATTGTGCGACTACTCTGGCAGAAACAACACTGTAGAACACGGGGCTCGTTAGTTTGTTATTAATGGAACAGCTAGGCAGTCTACATGAGTAAGTTGAGGTGCCGAAAACATGGTACAAGATCAGTCGTTTTGTACACGCTGGTCAGTATAGCGCATTGCGAATATCACATACGAATCAAGGAACAAGAGGCAACAACAGCAGTTGGAAAACTTTCTACACAACAATCACGATGAACAACCAGCGTGAACAGATGTCTCATGCGAACTAGTATGTTGAGGTCAGAAATGGTATGGGAGGAATTCACATTGATCAGCGAAACTTGCAAATTTTCAATTGATCTTTGATAGCGTTCGCATTCAGATAACATTCAGTTAACAGGCAGTAACTGTGTCTCCTCTCGAGACGATCGGGCAATCTGATCATTGCTCACAAGCGGGAGTGGTTGAGCGTTCAGATTTGATTATTCGGTCGTGCCTAATGTGAGGTGAATGGCGCAGTGGTTAACACGGTTGCCCCATTATTGGAATGTCCGCAGTTCAAATCCCGGCCGTGGCAAGGATATGCACTACTGACGAGCTCTAATGAGAGCGAAACTCGAGTCTAGTGCTTCTTTTCGAAAGAGGCTGGCTGGAAAGTCTATCTGAATGCGGAGGCTGCGATCAAATGTGAGTGATGGTCAACTTGAAAATAAACCAAATCCCCGACTACTTATCAGTGATCTTTGATAATCACATGACCAAAACTTGACTCATGTCGGCACCAAAAGTGTATATAGTACCACCCGAAAATGATATCCAGCCCGTCTACTGAATGTCGGCAGTTAATACCACAGGTATACGTAGTGTTATTTGTTAATCTGATTTCAACTTCATTCAAAAATGACCGTAGCGCCTCATTTCTTGGGAAGAACCGTTAGATTTTGTTGTTGTTTCTGGTTCAGCATATCATTAGTCTAGTTCGCGTGACTGACTGCCCGTGGGCGTGGGATGATTGACCAAAGTTGATAGGATAGTTACTGTATCTCATTTCGTGGTGATGGAACAGCCTTACTATTACTCATAAGCGAGTTCCATAAATAAGTATGATAACCCGGATTTGACTGGTTATGTAACTGACTCAGTTGTCAACAAGTATGACTAATGAGGACATGAGACAGTTCTGAAAACCTAAACTTAACGGCGATGCGCCTTACTGATTGGTTGAGATGAGGGCAAAATTCCTTCTTGCTATCTGCTTCATTTCGGAAACGGTTGATCACCATTTACATAACAGTTGGAGACGGATATCAGATGTTAAAAGTGTACGTGGTTTATCAGTGTAAGTTCTCACTTCTTATCCTTAATCGCAAATCCGCCTTAAACGCCCGACACATTCTTGTATATCTAAAGTTAGCTGTTTAACCCTTCATAGTGCAATCTCGTTTACACAAAACAACAGACTGCCAAACCGACAACCCAATTCAGCCGATAGTAACCACCTTACCTTCGACATGGCCTCCCACAGTGTCCGTGTTCACAAATATGTGTTCATCAAGCGCGTGATAGAAAAGGCGGATCCACCATACTTGTCGCGCTTCCCTGCACACTATATGAGAGCAAGTAATGCGTACGAGATGACCAGAAGAAAAGTTGTTCCTGTATGCTGATTTCAACCTTATAGTTGGAACAACCCTGTAAAGAGTTTGGTGTACCAGGCCTGCTGAATTGGTAAGCAGAGATGTATGCACTGTGTATCTCTGTCCTTCCTGGCTTTGTGGAACGACAAAAGGCTGAGCAATGCCACCTGATGTGGTCTGAAATAGATGGTTTGTCTACTAATGTCCAATCGTAAGATTTCTCCTCCACTGTATAACTCCTCAGCAAACATACTTTCCAGATCAGTGTGACACGGTGCGTTGTCGCATATCAGCACAATGTTTGACATGGGTGTACTGATCTTCATCTGATCTAGCAGGGTTCGCAGCCAGCCCTTGCAATCGCTGCTATTGTATGCTCCCCGCCTCGTCGTATAGCCTGCTATCGAGATTGGTGTAATAGCTCTAATCAGATGAAGATTACGGCCTCGGGTGTTTGTTACAGAGACGCACGCTCTCGTCCCTTTCAATGAACGTCCCATTGACCTCGTACAAAACAAATTGAAGTTTGTCTCATCTACCCAGCAAATAGTCTTAGCATTTGCATAGCACTCCATCACTCGATATGCAAACAGTTGCCGTAACTCCAAATTCTCATTCGAGTTCATACCGATGGGTACTTGGCGCAGTTTCTTGACATTTATGCACCGGCCATCCAAGTATCGACTAATCGTTGTGGTCGACAACTCCTTCTCAAACTCAGCTCTCACACGCAGTCTCAAAAATTGCGGTGTAATCGTTGGGTCCACGGAAATCCACTCCAGCAACGTGTCGATCTCTGATTCTGTCAGAATCTTGCTTCTGTGTCCTTTACGAGGCTGAGCCTCATAACTGATGCAATCCACATGTAGCCACTTGTAAGCGGTATTACACTTGACTCCGTTCAGAAGGGCAACCGTGCGCCAGTCATCACCCCTTACAAATGCTTCGATAATACGTTTGCGTGTTTCGGGACTGATGCAAGTGTACTTGCATCCGCCAGCCATGTATATGAGAGAACTAATGAAAATGTTCTTTAAAACACTGAGTTTCCTTTAACCACTTCATCAGAGCAGAATGAAGACATATTGCAATATGTTAACATTTCATTTACTCTCATCAATCGCAAACGTAAAGCATTCCAGTTATATACATCAAATATTTAACGACACATACAAGCACACCACTTATTATGTAATCATGACCATGGCAACCCGACCGGTTGTTTCAACCACTTCTCACATGAAAGCTTGAAGTCTACCACGACCCCAACGCTTACGCCTATTGGACGTGAGATTCACAGACACCCCTAACCACTCGCAACCCTTTACCTGTCAAAGGAACCAATACGGTCAGCGGTTTGATGAATTGGTAGGAGCAAGGTCAGGTGATCTGTGCTCCACTTTGGCCGCTAACCCCGTTCTCATTAAGTAAATCCGTTGACACCCCTCGAATAACCCAAACCACTTCTTCTACCAAAGTGGCCAATGCGAAGCATTATAATTAAGATTGGTCGTCCCTTACGGTTAGTTGGACCAATCGCGTTCTTGCCGTCAAGTCCAAGAATCTAAGGTGGAAATTCTAATGCACCAAAGTGAGTTTCTTTAGCACGTAATGAAAAATTTTGTGCCTAAAATGGAAACAGATATGGAAAATGGTATACAACCCACCCCGAAATAGCCTACAGGTATTCTTGGAGGTTGTTTACAAGTATTCCTTTATCAAGGAGTCATCTATATTGAGTTGTAACATCGGGTCGAAGAGTCTACATTTCCCCGACGACATTTGGAAATTCTGAATCTAACTTACAGGCAAGGGAAACTGCATAGATGCGAAAGCACATTATTGGCGGCTCAACCCTAGGCCAGTACAACTAGGAAGTTTTTCGTAAGTCGCGTCAATTTAATGCCACAGCGTTGGATATACTTAAAATTATCTTAACTTAAGCCCATCCTTGAAGTGACACTAAGTTGTTTACCACTGAATTTAGTATATATTTGACTAATTTCATGTCTTCCAACAACATGTAATTGAAAACTTACATCAAACCTAGACAAGGACCGGTTTGCTTCGTATTTGGACGTACACAACTGAAAGTCGACATGACTATGTTGCACAACTGCGTGTAGCCCTTGTTTACTAAATATGACTGTGTTGCTTACGCCATTGAAGGAGTTAGGTAAACACCTTCGGTTGGTTAGAACACTTTGGCGGTTTCTTTTCATTTGCCATTGTTACCAAAAGAACGAGTCGAATGGTCATACGGTCCACCTGACACTTAACGAAATGTGGAAGCAAACGCCAGTTCTAACAAAGGAGGTAAAGGCCACAACATGCATTTTTCGCACCTATAAAGCGATTGATCGAAACTAAGTGGATAATTTGATGGTGCCGTAACCTTTGCTGCCGGCACCATTAATTCACGAGTGTCTACCATATCCGTTAGAACCCTCGGACATTTCTTCGTAGTAATGGTGTGATTCTGCTTAAAAGTAATGGACTGGAATGGTATCTGTGGAAATAGGATTCGAGAACCCTAACGAATGACAAAGATGCTACTGGTAAACAAGTTCAACAAACTTTTATTTCCGTGTTAAAATTGGTCTTCTTCGCAGACCTTTATGATTACCGCACCTGTTGGACACAATAAACGGACATAGACAACTTGTACCGATTAACTGATTCGGGCCCAATATGTTATATTATCAGTGCACAAAGAAGACATGCTGTGATATGTCAATATTTCGTTTATTCTTGGGAAGCAATTGGCGAGACACCTCCAGACAGTGTCGTTGCACCAGTATATCTCCGTAAACCAGTATGGTTGCATGAGGCTAGTTGACACGGAAACACCACGGGTGATGGGTGTGCCAAAAATGTATAAGGATGGAGTAATTGTGAGAACATTTTTTTGTATGAACACTTCAGCGTGTCATGAAGTTGCTCCATGACTTGATGACATTCAAGACTCGATTCGCAAATTGTTATCTGCCCAATGCCTGGTGGGTTCTCAAGCTGAGTATCCGATTGACATTGATTATCTTTACGTGAATTTTTCTCTTGTTGAGACGGCCAAAATTTCGTACGAATTTACCTCGTCAGGACCGTGATATGTGCATTCTATTTGAATATCTCAAGGGTTCTGTCCTAATGTGTACAGAGAACATTCGGTTTAATTTAGAAGGATTTTTTTGTAGACATACAGTTGGAGTAGCTCTGGGTAGTATGTTAGGTTAAAAATTAGCTGACATCCTCTTGGGAATGACAGAACGGCTAGTCCCAGACATTACTGTCAAAGTCGCATTGAGCACTTGGTGTTTTGATGGTAATTTGATTCGTTTTTCAACCTTCTTAACACTATCTACGTGAATCTGTCTTTGTCTCGCGAAAGAAACTCAGAAATAAGCTTAGCTTACTAAGATATAGTCCTCATCAAAAATAGGGGTGGGACATTACATCCGTCGTAAAATCCCTCATAAAGCTACATGTAGCGGTTACTAACCTCACTCATCCAGCTTTGCTCCAACAATGTACAAACGCTTTTTAACCAAAACATAGAGCCAGGCTTATCTGCACCCTTGATATGTTGTAGACAGAGTAAGAGATGCTAAGAAAAACATTACTGGCAAATAAATATTCTCAATAATTCATAGAAACCCACAGCTAGATAGTTAATAGCAATGAGCCGCTTCAGACAACTCAAAAGAAGGATATATTTCTATTTCTGTAATTCACAGGTGAGCATATGGCAAACGGCAAAAGCGCAAACTGAATTTTGCCCAATCTCATACGTATACCACTACTCACTTACGCTTAGTTCATATAATCAAAGGACCAGTTCTTCAAAGTCGCGAAAACAGTTTTCTCAACTAATACTTTCCTTACTTTGTCTGTCAGCTCAATTGCAGCTGCACTGACTTTTACATCGGTAGAACAGATATACAAGTATCTCAACGATAGACAGAACACGTCACAGAATTGTTAATAGGGTTGATGGCACAACACTTTCAAACCGGTGAACCCACTGATCTAAAGCCCACATCCCCGACTGTCAGACACCCTATTACAACAGGTCACCAAACTGACTCATTCAGCTCATTCAAAATGTCGTTATGCAACCAGAACGCGGATCTACCGGTCTTTGGTGTAACTACTTTGTTCAGAACATACCAACCTGCGCTATGTGTACAAAAGTGCTGTAGTCAACCCGTCGGGTTATTGTGCTGTTGACTATGCAATACTTCTTATGAATGTTTGCGGCCACACCCAGTCTACCTCTGATTGTCTGTCGCATATAACCTGCATGTTTTACACCTGCGACTGGTGTGAGTAAACGAACTGTCAACATACGGCAACGTACGACTTCCTTGTGCACTGATGAAGATGTAACAGGGAACTCAGGTTTTTAATAATTTACAAACTGAATCCACATTCTTTTGCTGCCCGGTTTTAATTTAGTTCTCTCAAGTGCGCACATACTATTATCTCAATGATATGTCCGTGCACTATCTGCAGTTTAACAAATTTTGGCTTTCGGGTGATGTCATACAATGTTGCAACGGATGCCTTGAATCAGTAACGTGGGCGGTTAGAAGTAATATATTATGGATTAGTGTCTATCACTTCTGCATTCTAGTAACACAGTCACTTGCAACCAATTTTGCAGCTTCCCATTTGCACCACTGAACATTGTATGAAGCCAACAACTTATAGTACTCATTCTGGAACACATTACTGTAACCATTTTGGCGATGATAGTTTTTAAACATTCCGCGACGTGTTTGGCACATTACCTATGCGAGTTCTCACAGACGAGTAACATCTGTCTGTGATAGTTTTTGCTTGTCAATTTTACTATCAACAGGCAGACGTGGCCACAACCGCGTGGTTTTGCCTTATGAGACTGATTAAGACAAGACGACTGTAGCCACTTTCTTGAAAATGTGTGCGAACAATATCAACAGAACTCAGGGGAAAGCGCTGTATTTATCACTTGAGAAAGCTCACTAACATAGGAACAGCCAAACTAATAATTAGGCAAATCTTGAACCAACAATATTACCAGCGCTGTCGTGGGTTTGTGTTTGTGGAGTTTGAAACTATAGTGACCGCACCACCGTAGACATTTAAGTGGATGATCGGCTGGTGACACTGAAGAATTCACACGTGGTGTTCGGAACTATGAAGATCTTCACAGAATTATTCACTATTTATCACCCGATAGAAATAGGCGTAAACTGGTTGGAGGAAAGCAACTTTTTTCTTCGGTTCATCAAGACCAGTGAAGGGTGGTTCACAGACCACCACAGTCTCATAGTTACAAGCACACTGTTGGGAATCCGAAAGCAGTAGTTCTTATTCATCCTTCAAACACTAGAACATCTGATAAATCGTCGCAAAATGTGGTCCACTCACTTTAGTCATCACATATCTGATCCATTTTTGGAAAACTTCTTTCATAAAACAATTACGGTTGAGATTAGGCTCATTGATCTAAGAAGGTGAGGTCGGTAACTATCTTGCTTTCCCTGCTTGCCCTACCCAAATTGGGAATCAGTGGGTTCAATACCAATTTCACGACACATGTTTCTCACATCATCTTGAATCACTTTAATTTTTTCGGAGAGAAATGTCATCAGGTTATCGTCTAACTCAGTCTTTTATCAAAGCAAGCATCAGCTAGTTGATGATTGATTTCAGAAGTCCTCATCAATTTGCTGGAACAATATTGGAGAATGAGCGCCCATTTTTAATACTGTCTGATGAATGAATATGTTTTCAACTTTTCACTCATCCAACCTTGTTAGCATTGAATATTTGTCACTTGAACTTGAATAAGTGGAATATGATTAGCCAGTGACTTAAGAACCGGCTGGGTACATCAGTAAAACTTCAGAGCCAATATGTATGTGAGCTGTAGGTCAATTAAAAGGCTGATCTGACCAAAGCAGTAGTAATTGTGCATTTATTAAAAGCCACGGATCGGATGTTGTGACTAATACATTTATGTTGTCTTATTGTAGAAGAATAGTTAAACTAACTTAGTCATGGTGGAACCACTTGGTATCAAGGTGAAGTCGGTCTAATTTACCACCACTTAACCAATTGTCTCGATTGCACTCTACAGATGAAGAAGCTTGTTATATTCGTTTGTGGCGAGTTAGTTGTCAAACGTTATAAGAAGCCGCTTACAGATTCAGTAGTAATGATGAACTCAGTATTCAAAGGTTAAAATGCCGTATGGCTGACAGTTTAATGACTGTTCAACTTAACTTAGTCCGGCTGATCGGTTAAATTATCAGAGGGTATAAATTACCTGATTAGCGATGCTTGGTTGGTCAGTTCGCATTATTTTGCTGGAGGTGGCACACTGATCGCATCTGCCCCAAGGTAACAATCCAACCTTTCCTCCATCTGGTAATTTCTTGTTGCTGGAGTTGCCTGATCATTTTTCCTAGCCAGTCTGTTCGTCAGCCATGAACCTTGCCTTGGTATTCTACAAATACTTTGGAAAACTACTTAGTATATTGACTTTGTGAAGAACTGTAGGGAACAGCCGTTTATTACTCCATTAGTTTCGTTCCAGTAGGATTATTTCCGCAGAAAAGTTGATCAATATATTTTACAAAGTGAGGTAACCTGGACAGTATATAACTGATGCTCAAAATTCACCGTAAACACTACCGGTTTTCTGATCGCCCTGATTAGTCAGGTGTGCATACCTCGTGAACCTAGACCATACACTCAGTTAAGAAAATGGCATTTACCAGTTTTTATGTTTAGTAACCCGTTTGCAACTCTACTAAATCTGAGGCAGACGTTACCAGTTCTGATTATAAATCTAAAATAAATCTACTGTTACTGTTTTATGAGATACCAATATTTGGTGGCTGAAGGTCTATATGAGTTGTGAAGTACCCCAATTACACCTAGCGTTTCGAAGAAACAACCTGTTTCTTGAATGAGTTTGTTACGATTCCTATGTTTTTCACTTGGATTAGATACCCTACTGGTGACAGTCATCTTTACAACCAAAGGATTTCATCCAGCTCTTCTTATGAGACCCACTCGGTGAGCATACTTGATAAGTGACGACTGTTTTCATGAAACCAGTCATGTTTTCGGTCAGTACAATTCATTATTCACATATCACTCACTCCACTTCGGCTCGTGAAATTGCAGCGCCACCTCAGATCATGGTGTAAACTGAGTTTCCTAAGGGTAGCCTCTTGACCTCTATCCACTTCACATTCGGTAATCCTTTAGAGTAGGTCTTATGCAGCAATTGATGACTTCAGTGGCTGATAACAATTGAAGGGATAACAAAAAATGCGCTATCACATCTAGCCACGTTCATATCATAGGCGGCATTCCTCTTGTTATGTGGTTATTAAATATTGGGAGGATTTTCCAGGGACCGTTTTTAGTTCCGCTAATTTTTTACGTAATACATCGTTTATGCTGGTTGCTTTTTAAGTCGGCACATTGCCGTTGGACGTCTAAATAGACGGAGTGCTTGCATGCGGCCAATTTTGGTCCTTAGCCTTAACTCGGGGTACAGATCACTAAAACTGTTAGCGCTTGAGAGTGTTCTACGCCAACAACTCCTTGATGTGGTTATCATTTACAGCTAACATGATAGTTAATTTATCTTTGCCACAGATGATCAGGCAATTTTTTTATTACTCACATTTGATGTTACCTTATTTGCCTTGTAAGTTTGCAGATGGGTATTCAGATCCCAACAGCCCGAATTCGTCTGTTTTGGCGAATTCATTAAATTTCTACGTATTCGATGGTACTACACCGTCCACGGTCCCTTCCTAAGACAGTTACATACTTACTGTGTTTTCCTTGGCTATATCTGCATACTATGTCGATATATCCAAATCGCTTAAGCTAGGCTTTCTGATATTTTCAAACTTGAGAAGATTAGGCGTATGATTGCGTAGGTGGTGTTTGCTATTCTCTTGTGGTTGCATGAGAGCAAAATAAATTCAAACAATTTTGTTCTTGCTCTGGCTCACCTGTCACGGAGTGCAAACTTCCGAAAGCAGTATTCATTTTTGCATCAAGGATATTGGTTACTTGACTGCATTACGAACTGGAGTAATTTAATGTCAGGGAATAGTTTGATGTTGATGAAGTCAGCAACATTACGTGATGAACTGATTTGAAATTATTGTATTATCCACAATAGTGTGCACACTTAAATGATGAAGATCACTATGAGTGTTTTGAAAATAGCACATCGAATGGCAAAATCACTTCCTATCTTAGGTTAATACCTTGGTTGATCAAAATTCGTCAGGGTTTCATGTTTATGCCCAGAGCGATCACTTAATTCTCGTCCTACGTTTGTGGAGATATCCTGGCACACACTGACGTTAAGTACTATGGCACTAGACAGGACCAAAACATCATTACTACATCCTTGGCCTGAATTGTTTTTGAATGAGTTACAATTTGGAAAGACGACCGGCTCGAGTTGCGTTCATGCTTTTGATGACACTTCTGTAAACCGACCAAAATGGCATGGCTCCATTTGCGTGACAATTGCGACACGGTCATGTCAAAACTTTGTCTCCTTGTTTTCCTACTACGTTTCTGACCTCACTTGAATTTGCTATTTGTCTTTGTTCCTTTCGTCCTGTCAAGTGTTTTTCATATAAATGTTGAGTATTTGGCCTGATGACGAATAACCGGAAATGTGCTTGTTCGATGCACCATTTTTCTGATATTGTAGCGAGAAGGCGTCCAACAAAGCACAATCTTTATTGTCCAAATCACTAGTCACATGCAACGCGCGCTCTCTCGTTTATGAGTCATAATTCCAACCCACAACACCCCCCGGTCTCCGTTCACACGTCGTGTGCACTTCTGACCGGTGTACGTGTGTGATCGGTGCTTTCTATCGGGGGGTTTTCCGCTTGCCATTCCTCGTCTGTTTGTCCGATTTCGTTGCACGATGGCTCGTCCGGCTGCTCGTGCTGTCCGCCATCCACCCAGTGTTGGCCTTGACCGTATTCCAACATCGTGTCGAGATGTTCCTCTAAATGTTGCAAAAACCACGCCTCCGATCTGGCCGTCTGTCGTATTTCGCCTGTCCTGCCTCGCCCGTTGGTCCGATCCAGTCGAGCGATGACTCATCCGGTCGCGCACGTTGTTCTTGATTCTATCGCGGCAGGCTTTTGAACGTACCTCCCCTGCGTTGAGGTATTCGGCTGAGTGCTCGAAAACTCGCACCTCCGGCCTGACAATCCACCACAATATGCCTAAGGGCCGTACTTATTAACCAAAATTTCTGGCTTCTCTCTATGTGTACAAGCATTTCTTGTCTCCGTTTTATCTTCAGCACTTTCTTCTGCTCCCTCTACCATTTGCTGACCTTAATGTAGAGTATTCTGCAACCGACAAGTTATTACGTTCCCCATGATAAAAACCTCTCGTCGCGTAATTACCCACCTCGGAATCCGCGAACTAAACAGCACTTTAATTGAGCTTACAGAAAGTTTTCCATTTACACGAAAAGACATTATTCTTACCTTACCCCTCGGGCCTTCAGTGATTAGAATTGGCGCACTTTTATGAAAAAGATGTTTGTCCAAAACCGGTAGTTTGTAGTTTTGCTCAAATTTAAAGACGCGACTAGATAATGTGACTAAGTTTACATCTTCCACAGTCATGCAATACTAGTACATAACTATAGAATTCAGTTCGTGAATGTGTCACGAAAAGACAGACAGCTATTTATTGATTGGGGGGTATTTCACTATTCTTCGTGACGCTTGGTACGTGAGCTGCGCCACCAACTCTTTCAGCTCTTCGAGTGAAGTCTTTGAATCATCATTTTCATCCGCTCTTCTCAATAAATTTTAAGGTCACCAATTTTGTAGATGCAATTGTTTCTTTTAAGAAGTTCCACCAACTATTCCACTGTGATTAACTTATTTCTAGTTCTGTGAGTGTTTCAGAAAATCTGTTTCACTTGTTCACAACTGGAGTATTGAAAAATAACATTTTAGTGTAGTACTATCAAGCTTTTTGATAAAATGAGGTCTGTTTGAGAAGACGCAAAGTTTGAAACTAAGGATTTTAAACTCGCTGCAACCACCAACTTACTGCCTTACAGCGCGTAGCCTGTACCAGTCGGATAAACACATTTCCTGTAAGGCCAATCCTCCGTGCTCAGACTCCTTGCACACTTACGGCCTTAGGATGGCTAAGTCTACCTGTTGTTATTATGAGCCTTCATGTTACCCTTAATGACTCACAGTCAGTCGTCCACCCAAGATTTCTTGCGTGTTCACACCTCTACTCATCTGATTCAACACAGCTCTGATGAACACAGTATATTCATCGACAAACTCCAAAACAAGTAACGAACATTTCGGAATGAAAGTAATGAAAATAATGAATGAATCGCCCTTTGACGCCAACATATCAGGTGAATAATGGGGAAATTCCAACAGTGGAAAATGACAATGGCTTATGGTGTACTGAGAGGAATAAATTAGTAAGCCTCGAGTTTGTCATCAGTTCGAGGTCTAACGGTTTTGCTACGAAAGTATACACTCCAAATGTACAATTTCAGACCCTTTCAAAAACTGGTATAATGCTGAGGTTATTATTGTGAGAGAGGATGAGATGTGCTGAACAAACGACTAATCGGCCAAGCGGAAAATAGTTGTGGGGATATTCGTAGAAACATTGGACAATTTTGCTCACTTAGCTTACTTTGGAACTGAGCCAGTAACTACTAAATTCCAGCGCGCTTGTAATAAAATACCGCAAGTTAAGCAAAACGAACCTGTCTCATCCGTGTGTTCGGAGCGCCATAAACCACACTTTCAATTATTATCCAACGCTTATATCATGTACACCCAAGATGTCTGCGCTCAGTAAATGAGTCATAATGGATGAACAGGCAGGCAATTGAGCCAGAATGCATGAGTTCCGATTCCTAATAGATCGCTTATCTGGCGATGGTGCACAGTTCATCATTCATTCGCTTATCCAACTTCTAATGCTAGTTCGTCCAGTTTTTTCACTTTGATCCCACCAACTTGCTTGGCTAATGAGCTCTGTTCATGCTTACAGTCAACACTAAATCGATACTAGTGCTAAATCGTTGTAAATCAAGCAGATAATAGGCACGCGGTTGTCTGCAGTGGTTTAGTGCAATCTGTAGCATACAGTAACACGACTTGTAGGTTAGTTGACAGAAATATTATCAAAAGCAAAACGTAGAAAACCTGTTTTATATAAATCAGCAGTGGGCAGATACAGCGAACCACTTGTTACTTAGTAGAAGCCAAATTCAATCTAACACATCTACCATTGTGAGCTAAATACAGGGACTCGGTATAATGCGACCATGTCGTATATTGTCGTTAGTAATTGGTAGAAGACGGAATTTGGATACCAGCAAAGTTTTCCCCAACTAAACACAACTGATTGTAGCGGTGGGTTTGAGTATGGTAGTTTGAATGCGTTTGGCATTTGCAGCAAAAAAGCTGACATGGCTACCTCAAAAAAAAATCAGGTCGAAGTTCGGTCTAGTCGTGGAAAACATGTACAATACCGATTATCTCTAGTTAGAACAAAACATAGGTTTGCAACTTTTTTCAAAAGTGATCATCTAAAGTGTCAGTCTAGAAACAAAAGCTTTAACTAAATAACAGTGTTATTCAAGTTTTAGTCAACTATAATCAGACAATAAATTCTTGCAACACGAGAAACAAATGGGACTTGATTACGTAAATAATTACTTTTGATTGCTTGTCCGAAGTGATTGACGTTAATTTTTCAATCAAAACCCAGATTTTCAGTATCCAAACTGGAGCCTTTCCCAAGATATATGGTGATTTCAACCCAGCCTAGTGAATAGCCTAGTTCTGTTTGTAAACCTGTGTTGCCGACCCGACAGTGAGTTATCTGACGCATTAGTTCACCTCGCTTGGTTTTTCCAAACCAAGAATATTCAAATCCTGCAAACGGCTCAGCAGTTTTTCACTAATAAGCTAGAACGGTTGGATGTAGTTCGTTGTTGTAACTGCGGCAAGCAGCGAAAATTACATATTCGCATGTTGAGTTAACTGTGTGCATTGCACACTTAGACACACTCACTTATGGCAGAACGCTGCGTAAGACCGTACTCAGTATGGTTTCAGTGTAATTTTAAATATGCTAGTCGTGTACACTTATGTTGAGTGCAACTTTGTGTAAGGTCATTTATGAACACTTTCTACTTATAGAAGCAAACAGATGTACACTGTAACTAAACTGACATTTATTGTGTTGAGTTGTAATGAATACTACTAATGCTGGGAACATGACTTGTAGAAAATTGGTGAAAATTGTCACTTTCGCCCCCCTCAGTATACTTTATCCTACAAGAATGACATACACTTACTGTAATTTCGGCACACGTTTTACCAGACTGAGCGTGATTGACGGTACGACTCAATTTTATAGCCAAATTTTCTCATAAAAATACCAGTTCAGGTTATTACAGAGTGACGCAAAATAATATTTTACTGTCCACTGTATTCTAGGATAGACTGAAAATTCCTTTTAAGCGAGATTTTAGGTTTTTGTCTCCTACAAGACTGTTGCAAACAAAGTGTTATTTTCAAGGTCAAAAACGATCACCTTATTCACCTAAAAAACACATGGAATGCTTATATGAAAAATGACTGGTGGTCGATGATACCCGCTCATTTAGTAGATCACGAAGGCATTTGTTAATCAAATATGTAATACTGATGAGTAGTCGGGGATTTGGTTTATTTTCAAGTTGACCATCACTCACATTTGATCGCAGCGTTCGCATTCAAATAGACTTTCCAGCCGACCTTTGTCGAAAAGAAGCACTAGACTCGAGTTTTGCTTCCATTAGAGCTCGTCAGTAGTGCATATCCTTGCACTCATCAGTAATCTAAAATATCGCCTTGCGGGTTTAATTGTGGTGGATTGCCAGGTCGGGGGTGCGAGTTTTCGAACGCTCGGCCGAATACCTCAACGTGGGGGGGAGGTACGTTCGAAAACCTGCCGCGATCGGATCAAGGCCAACGTGCGCGACCGGATGAGTCATCGCTCGACTAGATCGGACCAACGGGCGAGGCAGGGCAGGCGAAATACGACAGACGGCCAGATCGGAGGCGTGGTTTTTCCAACATTCAGAGGAACATCTCGNAGTTCAAATCCCGGCCGTGGCAAGGATATGCACTACTGACGAGCTCTAATAAGAACGAAACTCGAGTCTAGTGCTTGTTTTCGAAAGAGGCCGGCTGGAAATTCTATTTGAATGCGAACGCTGCGATCGATTGTGAGTGATGGTCAACTTGAAAATATGTAATTCGTTTGAAATGGTCCCACTTTTTCGAAGATGTTTCGATTCATTCACACTCAAGTTAATCAAAGTTATTCATTTGCAAACTGTTATTAATAATACATCCTTGGGGTTTACCGGATATTTTTGACCAGATATTTTGATGCTTAATGTGTGTTTTCCTCCAGTATGTGATAAACAGTGCGATTTCATGGAGGTCATGTGATCCAGCTGAAGTAAAAAGACATTTTCTTTTCCATTGGAGCGTCACGGTTATATCTTTGTCACATTTCAGAAAATCCCCTGGTGTTAGTCTTCATCGTTTCGTAAAAGGCCTATTATCCGCAAATTTCTATTCGCCAGGCAGGTCCGTCAGGCTTTCCATCTATAACTGTGCGGAGTGTGTGCCACAACGTTTAATTACGAGCATGCCCAATGATACACCAAGTGTTCTTGAGTATCCTTATGTGTGTTAATATTAGTGTGACGAAAGACTGTTGTAGATATAACATGAGACATACAATACAGTTATTCCTACATGAAAACATGCATTATGAGAATGAGTAAACGGTGAATGATTGGTTAAGATAACCTATACGACCGACGTAATAGTCGGTCCAAACCAAGTGTGGAAAGATAGAGTGACATAAACAAGACGTTTCGACCAACAAATCGCGCACCACTGTGGGACGTATCTTGTCTCCCTCGGTTATTAGAGTCTGTGCAGCCTGAACATATTTGGTGGATGTCATTAACGCTAGTACCGGAACGAAGGTTAAGTGACGGGTGCCGTTTGCTCAGTAATGGATGAGTAGTACACTTCAAAAATGCAGCTATTAGGGACTAGTCATCTTTGGACTGAATGCCATCAATAATGCGGGTGGCAACCAACCAGTCCGCCGTTTTTCATGTGGATACCTTGTCGTTAATTCCTATGATAGTATCAGGTTGCTTTGCTGCTTCCGTGAGTGAACCCGAAAGTCTAGGGCCCAACTCAAGTACGCATCCATCGTTGATTTGTTCGTCAATTTGACCCTTCGTTAGTTTCTACAAATCAAGTAATACCCATAAATGAATTTAGATTCCACGTTCCCTTACATTTCTCAGCCAGCTTCTTTCAAAAACGAGGGCAACCCGAAGTTTTCTTTTTTTAATACTCATCCGACGTGCACATTCTTGCGACTGCCGTAAGCTGTTTTCTCGGGCAAATTTTCATGAAGTAATCGTGTTGAACGCAATACCACTGTCCTGCTGGACTTAACAGGGTTATTTGCTGCTGAATAACTTCAACAAGAGAGAAATCAAAATGTTGAGCACTTTTTGAAAGGAGATAACTCCAAAGTCTATGGGAAAGTGTAAGCTATAATCACTTTTGAGTGATGTTTAAATTTCAACAACCAAAATCTCCGGATGCTAAATTGTTGGTTCCAGTTTGGCGAGAACGTTTTATCAGGAAATTGTGTGCAGTCAGTTTAACAGAGTACGGAGACCAAGATAAAATTTGAGTTCGACAGGACCGTTGACGATGATATCGGTAACATGATTGCGATAATCATATGAAACACCATTCAGAGGTACTCGCAACTGGGTGCAAGGTTTTTTCAACTTGTTCTTCTTTGACTATATGTCACGCTCAACAAGACAGTTTGAAGTTTGGTGATAGAATGCCTTCGTAATATGGTATTCACTGTCCAAACTTAAGAGGACTTCACATTCAACTCCAACGAACCCAGAACAGTTAGTGGTGTCAGTAGACTAAATATTGCGCTGTTTTCTAATGTGTTTACCCCATGAGCTGTTGTTGTTAGAAGGAGAAGAAAGTGAACGTCAGTCGAGTCAGAACGAATGGATACCATAGAGAATATCATTACTGCTAGAAGATGCGACAGTTTTGAAGCAACCACAATTTTTTTCCTTCTCATGTTCTCTCTTTATGAATTTTCCTAAAAAAAACAGAGCTTACTGGGAAGCAAATGAGTGAATTCTTGAAAAACCAATGCACCAGGACCTTGCCACGCGAACTTAGGTTGAGTAGATGAAACCAACCGGATCTGACATTTAACGTTCATACAGACTCCTTAAGGTTCATGAAACTGATTGTCCATTTAGACCGATACTCGGTGTGCACAATTCACCGTATTACGCAACTTCTGAGTGGTGATCGGAAGTACCGAAGTCTATACGGCGGTAGCTATGCACAAACGTCATCCTGACACTTTCGAACTTGTGTATTCCGTGGGAGATAAAAATGTTAAACAGCTGCACATATGTTCGCTTGGTTTGTCTTCCCTATTCACAAATGTTTTACTGATGGAAAAAACTGGCTTCTTGTATGATCGAATGAAACAGCCGGAAAGCGTAGTCTATTTAGAAAACTCAGACCTAAGAGAGTCGCCTTCACGGTGCACCCTCACTGCTGTTTGTGTTCAGTGGCGAGTTGTATTGACAATCGAACTGGGTAGCAATCAGCTCTCCCATGTGTTCACTGCTAGCAGACGTATTAACAGGCAAATTAAAACCCCAACTTCATTCGACCATTCAGAGTCTCCATAAATACCGCAAATATGTATAAGTTATATCTGTCGTTGTACAGTCACAAGATGAGTTAACAACCATCCTGCAGATGTTTAATGCAGCACAAGCTTGACTGCACTTCACCACAGAAGAGGAATCTAACGAGTTTCATTTATCAGATGACAAATAACCAGACGTCGAGACGTTTTACTAAGTAGGTCTGTTTCTGGTAAACCTGCGTGGACAGGTCAGCGCGTGAACTTCAGTAACTGAGTACTCACTAAACAGAAAGAAAGTTTAGTCCAATATCCGGCAAGTAGAGCAAGAAAGAGTTGTTCGAATGACGCAGCAGAAAAACGACTGGAAACAGTGAAAATCTTTCCAGAGAGAACTACTATCCGAAGTAAGTCATCGATTCAGGTGGGAATTCCGCTTGTGGAAACTCATGCAGTTGAAAAGGTGTTTATGAAACTTCTAATAAGATGGGTCTCTGTAGAATATTATTTTGATCGTTGCATCAACCGGTTACTTAGACGAACCATTCCATCAGCAACCTTGAGAAATTGGTTCACACCGATGTCGATACTACGGTTGAGCCTGAAAGACTAGCTACCGAACCACGATCAACTAGTGCTCGTGTATTCATTTTTACGTTGATGTTGTATCGTAGAATATGTTGGTCGTACGATTGGGCGCTTGTCAGGAAAAATCGAGCAACATCATACAGCTTGGTTCCAACCGGTTACCATAAATCGACCAATTGGAGCATTCTTAATACCACAGTAGATTGGGCGAGTAACTGAGTCCGAACTTTGGAACTTTTGAGCTCCCAGCATGGTTTCGTGGCTCAGCTGATAGAACGCTTGGCGCCTGTGAGCATGTCACCTCAATCGCTGGTTCGGATCCTACACTTTTCCCAGTTACGTTTCATCTGATGTTTGAAACCTGCTATGCTACGTATCAGTAATAATAATTCCTTGAGTGAAAACGAGAGCGCTGTAGAAGATAGAAAGTTCCGGACAATGGGTATCTTATGTGGTACAGCACCACCAAGACCGTATTATTGGGTATCGCAGGGGACTACGATTAGCTTTCTCAGAGTGGATTGATAGAAATTTCTTGTGATAACAATAGTTCACCGAGCTCATCCGAGGTGAACAATACGGTCATTGCGATGGTCGGTCGTTTTATATATATACATATATATATACATATATTTGTATTAATGATACGCAGTGCAAGCTGTGTGACCCACTATCAATCACGTACAACCGACATATGTCTCAAATATGTATCATACACTAACTCCGTTCACTTCACTGTTTCATGGCTGTTACTAAATGCTGCTGAAGTTCATAATTTGTGTATAAACAGGCAATAAGCTTTACGTTGAGAGAAACCTGGATACCTATAACCCATGCTAGTCGTGCTGCCAGGTAACAGGCAGGTAACCCAGGTGTGGTACATGCCCGTAATTGTCTACACCAGGCTCGTACTGTCTTTTTACCAAAAGACAGAACGAAGGATACATCCCGAAATTATGTCTTAAAAACTCTGCCGATAAACTAATGGGAAAGCAGCAGTTGACATCTTCTGAGAACTTTGTGCGTTACGTATCATACACATATACCACACCTACACACATAACGAAGCGTCGGACCAATCTGTTTCAGAGTGACTTGATGTGGAAACGTGAATTACTTTATTTCAATGTTCCGTGTTGCAGACGAGTTATTCGCAAGCAGTCTGTCATCTATTCCTGTGTCTAAAGACAACTGTTGTTGGTAGACATGATCTTGTTTATGTTGTTGTGCGGATACATGACTGCCACCTTGAAGATGACCATGGGCTAGTGTACTAGTTACTGGCATTTCGTCTCCCGACTGATCGTACGCTTTTAGCCTGTTGCTTGTCGAGCACATTTTTAGGTGATGCTTGAACGACCGGACTTTTAAGATTACCTCTAAAAAAACTGTTCGGAAAATATGAACCTGACGAGACCAACTTACAGAAAACACCCACGTGAACAATTCAGGTCACTCCGTTAACCACGAATAATTTTAAATTCTTCCCGAATAAATAGCCACCTGGAGTGTTGAAATATCCGAAAGGTTATGGCAAATACCACAACGGTTAATAGTGGTAATCTGAACAACTTCATCTCCCCACGAAAACTTACATATTACGAAACACGTTCCCGATAAGTTCACGTTCACAATCAGCCTATTGTTGACGTGTAGATAACACTTGTTTGAGCGGATCGTTTACTTAGCTGGATGACAAGAAACTAGAGAATCATTCAAAATATACTAGCTTTATTGTGGTCCAAACAGCTTTGCAATTGTTTTCCTTTTCAAAGACAATCAACCCCACACGACTGGCAATCAGTGATGTTTACCCTTCGGACTACCATCTTCCGTTCATCTCTAAAATTTCAGTTCCCATGCGCATATGGCAGTTCATATTGGTTTGTTGCAAGTGGTCGAAGAGGAATTTAGTGTTGACCTCCAGGGAAATTGCTTTTTGCTATTCTGCAGAAAGAGATAAAGGGAAACCCAATTCACTAATCAAATTTACCATAATCAAACTATCTACTAGCTCAGAGTTCAAGTGCAATACGTGGAATTTGCTTACGCACAGTGGAAATAAATGCGAGACAAACTGACTTATTTAAACGTTCTAAACTGCTTATAAATGGGGATGGAAATATCGTTATGCATTTTCGGGAATGCTAACAGTGGACGCCAAGGAAATGAGGAAATTCAACATGCCGCAGCACGTCGTTTTGCAGTCCTCCACAGTGCAATAATTCACGCTAACATGCACTCTGCTATAAAACTCGTGCAAAACTGTCGACATCTGTCTGCATCTTCTTTTTCGTAAACGGATAACTTTAAAAAAGCATACGTAACAAACAGGTTTTTAAGTAAATTTTATCCGTTTTTTAATTTATGATATTCTACATATCAAAACTTTTCCGGTCTTCTAATGTTTGCCAAGCCAATTTCGAACAACCATACTAAGTAACAACCAGTGTAACAGGCATTCACGAACTGTTACCTGACGCAACCCATTGCAGAAGGAAAGAATCTTGAATCACACGGGATAATCAACAAACTGGATTGCGTTCTCGTATGTTAAATATATATCGGAAATATTTACAAGACCGCATGGTATGACGGCAGCAAACATGTCAACCGCAACCACAAAAACCACTGTCAAAACTAGAGCAAAAGAGCAGCTCGAATCATTGTAAAATACACTTGCTGTTAAACATATTAGGCTGACCAAGCCAGATGAAATCTCTGTAAACGACTCCATGAACACGAATTAGCCGTGAAGGTTAACAAACAATGCTCGCTGATCCCTGCCCACGAGGACCGCATTAGATAAACTCAGAACAAGGATGAAGGGAAGTTTATGCTGAATAAAAGGTACACTGAGTGGACAGTTTTCAGGATAGAAAATCAAACGGTTAAAAATGGATTAAGGTCAAATAGATTTCAGACCAAAGGGTCAACAACAACAACAACAACAACAACAAGAAGAAGTAATGATCCCAATTCACTTCAGAAAGTCATTCTAACATTGAATGGAAAAAACAATTCATTGGTCATCACCAACTATCCCGTTCAGTCCTATATACTCAAATTCCTACTCACTGATAATATCAACTTGTCTGACATTAAAACCTCTGTAATCTAAATGCCATGCACGAAAAATAACGGGAACGCAAGAATGTGAACCTCAGGCATTACCTCCATCATTGTTCTCAAAAATCACGAATAAAATGTCACACACGAGACTGGGTAATGCATAAAGGCTCTATGGTGATCTCGTTAACTTTACATATCTGAAACTCCGTTTGATGTTAGCTGTCTTCCTAATGATCAGTAGCCAGGACTGTTGAAGCAATCAGTCGAAATGAGCCACTCAAATATGTTTCGAACACTTAATCTGAAAGCGGTGATTTTCGTGCCGGGTGCAGTTCGCTTTCAAACGATTTCTGACTGAACTGTTGGAACATCATACTGACTGTTGTGAACTCGATATGTGATGACACCACGTCGACCGTCAGACAGAAGGTGCAGTGTTGCATGATTTCCGTAGACAAGCGCCGATCAGAGTGGTCCATACAGTTTGTTCAGAAGTATTTAAAAAACCAGTGAATCAACAGACACGTGCTGTTGAACAGGTAAACTTTCCAGTCAGATTTTGCGGGTGATTTGTACATAAAACTTGCGTTCAAAAAAAGTTAAATCAAAGGAAGTAAAACATGAAATTTCTTATTCATTCAATGAGTGGCTCCGAAATTGTTCAAAACTTCTCCATACCCTTATGATTCAATGTTTTTCTGTTAAAACTAAGCAGTGGGTTTTTCTTCTAACACTGACATTTATTGTCCCGACTGCAGGTAGCCCTTGAAACCGTTTCTGTTCGAATTTCAGCTGAATTGAAAGGTATCCACTCTTTACATTTTACCACATAAATAATTCATTGATGGGAAAACTAACAACGATCTCAATGTGAACGATTTGCGGATAAACTAGTTTACATTTTCATAAGGGTTTTGAATCAGATAATCTTTGAAAAACCACATTTCATTGAAACATGAATAATTGATATTACATTAAAATTAACGTTACCATCCAACTGCGGTGAAGGAAACACGCAGCAAAAATAAAGCTCATACCAGCAGTGTCTTTTCATCGTGAACAACATTTCAAACAAAACGACTGATTTCAGTCCTTGACCCAAATAGGCGGTTACACTAGATAGGTAGCACAGACTCGACACTACTTCTGACATTACTTGTTAGCTGCATGCAGCACTGAATCTGTTGTACTTATCGTCATGACGTTCTTTTGATATGATAACCAAAACGAAATTTCTGCACTGCGTAGTAGTCAACTGGGAACCTTCAGCGGAATCCGAGTTACTTTGAATGTCCCTTTTTTAGTTCATTGCAATATATCAACCGCTTGCTAAAGTAGTTTCTTGGTTGAGTGATTTTCATATCTACCTGGAATCTTAGACGGGATTGTCCGGTTACGGAAAATCTGTACTGACTGACGCAGCCTTAGGACAGTTACTACCGCCTCGTCCACAATAAAAGTCACTTACGATGTTAACCTACAGCAAATAAACATCTTTACACACTTTCACTGTGTTCACATGGTTATTTTCACTGCGTTCCCATTATAAAAATCTAATTCAAAAACAGATCTGTCCAACCTTAGTATGGTCACTAGAACCATCATAATGAAAAAACGGGATATGTTTCTTTACCTAATTTTTGATGCAAATCTTTCTGGCATATATGCTATCACCGAGATTTCGCCATCAACTTTGTAACCACATGTAGATAGCTCGCCTTATTGGGTTTTGTAGGTACGGTGACAAAACTGTAACAAACTATGTACTGATAGTTTGTTACTGATCTGTCACACAGTCAGGTTTTTTCCTAGTCAATGATGGTGCAATGTTAGTCTAGGGCGTTTACCTGCAGGGAGTCTTCATATGCCCAATTGACCTATTTGATAATAAGGAGTAGTTGCTCCAGGTCACTGATGGAAGTAAGATAGCAGACGCCATTTTTCTGAATTTCTCCAAAGCCTTCGACAAAGTCCACCAAACAATTCTAGGTATGAACCTAAGCCAGGTGGATATAAATGGTTCTTTGATTCTATGGCCCACAGACTATGTTAATTCGAAGATTGATGACATTCTCCTTGACTGACAGTCCGCAACCAGCAGTGTACCTCAGAACTACATTCAAGGACCGCTTTTGTTCTTAATATTCGTCCATGAAATGCCATGGCTCTGACAGTATGGAAATATGACGAAAATTAGTGTGTGGTGCTGAATTGGAGAAACTTCAAGACACCTTTGAAAGTCCGCACCAGAGGAGCACAACGCACCGGCTTCCATTTTACCCCACTAGGTGTAAAGTAATGCACACTACCTACTCCTCTCAGAAAGTAAAATGCTGACCACTACCTTCCGCGAGTGAGACCTAGACAGAAATATTTCACACAATCCCATTCCGTCTCCTAGTTGTACTTCGATAACTAAGAAAACTAACATGACCGACTAAATGATAACCTGGATGGTTGGCACCCTCCAGTTGTACAAGCCCTCATGAACTAGTAGACTAGGATGGAAAATTTTGAATGCAACAACACGGCAACGAATTTGGTAGCAACGTCACTGGGGGATATGCTAAATTATTCTTACTAATTTTTAGTATATATGTCGTTAAACACTCAAACGCATCGAGTCGAGGATCGCTGTAAATATTGACTGTAGTTTGTCAGACTGAATGAGTGAAAATGCACCTTGTGGATCCTCTTCCGGAAACACCCCAGGGAAGCCGGCTAATTAATTTTACAAAGTAGCCTGAGGCCTTGCTCATAGTCCTGGTGACAAGGTAATGGCGACGACATCAATATCTGAACATCAGAGCTGTCTATGGAGTTTCATGGCACAGTTATATTTAGGTGACCTTGCTGCATTTAGTAGCGACAACTTCGATGGAGCATGCAAACCGCTCGCTAGTAATTTTGTCAAAAGCCTTCTTAGGTCAGAATACTGGTGGTGGATGGCATTCAATGTTGCCTTATTGTTGGTCAGCACCCAGAACTACCGATTATATTTCGACCAGAAAAATGCACTACATTTTGTGATTCCGATGAAGCATTCGAGCACTGTCCACACTCCACTGACCACAAACTTTAGTTACGGTATACTTTGCTGAGTTGCGAAACATATATCCATGGACGCACTGGGTGACGGATAATTAACATGTAGATTCTTATACATGCCAAGGACAAGGTTTGGCTGCGTTGTTTTATCCCGAAACCACATGCACCAGTAAATCTCTATATTAAGTGTTATTGTCTTCCAGCTGTGCATCCTCTCACGGCCTGATGTAACACGGAACATAATAACCGTTCGTCAACGGTATTTCATCACAATCGTCTTAAACTTTTTAGAGGAAGTTGAGCAAGCAAGAAGTTGAGAAGTAATGGTACTCGCTCTGAAATTCTGTGGTGTGACACCAGCAGTGTAACATGAAGACATAGGGTGCTGTACAGTAAGTGACGGCAAGTGAACTCGCGCGCTGAGTAAAATCAAAGTGTGATTTAAGCTGCCTCCCGTAGTTCCAGTTCATGATCACAGATAGGTAATTGTGTTTGGTAGCTCAATAAGTTGAAGAAAGCATTTAATTCCGTAAGAAGTTTTTGTGACAAACGATTTGTGCTCTTTCTTAGAACTGATACCCACAAGATAAAAGAATCAACAGGATACGCTTATACTTTCCATCAGTCTTTTTCGAAAAACATTGATGCTAATTCACACACCCCAATGTTACGCAGTAACCAATGAAAACGGTAACCAATACGTATATTCTGATCTTTCCATTCAATTTGAAATGCATTGCAACCCCTATTTTCTATATCAATGACGTTATGGACCTGTTTATCTAGTCAAACAACACTACACCAGTTTGTAATATCAGGGATATTAGGAAGGGCGTGTTTTAGTTCATCTACCAGATTCATCAAGGCTACGCAACAAAGTCTTACGTGAATTTAATTTATTGATTTCGCGGTGATAAGAACTGAGATAACGAGGCCGTTTTGATTATTTATAGTCACTTCATGTTGTTTGCCCAATCCACATAGAAATGTTGACATTTTCGGATACACTTTTAGCTCGTACGGCTCTCCTGTTGAACAAAAGTTCTGTTTTCCATTTTTCTAGGCTCATCACAGACAACAGAGTAGGTTCACTGTGGCCTTCTAGACTGAAGAGTTATGAGCAGACATCACCTCATTCTTGAGAGATCCCCGTGGACGGTGTATATCCATGCCATAATAAAGTGCTGAATTCCAAATATAACAATTGTGAGGTGTGAATAAACGTCAGTTTTTAAACTGTGGTTGAAAATGTGGTGGTACTATAACAACATGCAAATCAAAGTGAATTATTCCGATGAATTCAACGTCAAGTTATCAACGAATAACTTTCAAATTCATCACGGATGTTATGAAAGCAATATTTTCCTGAACAGACGGTTTTTGGTAGCGTCTCGCGTTAAATGACAGGTAAAAAGTGACTGATCACACCCATAAAGAAGAAACAAGACGATCGGATAAGTGATAAGTAGGAATTCAATGTGAATAGAAAGACAAAGAAAATAGTCAATGCTTCTCAGATCATATGTGGTCAAAGAAGCCCCAGAGTTTGAATAAGGTGATGTGAGGTTGTGACTGCGAACTGCGACCGATACACGTTGAACCATAAGAACAGTCAAAAGATAGTTGAAGAATGAGGCATTGTTTGACGTAGTTGCTTGACTAGATATAACCTCCATCGCTGAGCTCATTTAGCAATAATTGTAAAAGTTCGTTTTCGCAGCACAGAACACGGAAAATCGTGGTCGACTATTCTGCATGTTGCTACTTACTGAATTTTCTGCATTGGTATTAGCCTACAAACTCATTGGTTTATGTAACCCTGTTGTTAATTGTTTCATTGTACACATTTCATTTTCTTGGCTCGTCAAGTAGATTAAAAGCTATGACGCTTGAAACCGATTGGTACAAAACCATGTAAGTATAAGTATCGACCATTTAAGGTTTTCGTAAAATACGCTCCATTGTAATAATTTCTTTCGTCTGCGTAATATTAGTAATTGCAGAAACCGGTCACTTGTTGGCTTACTCTTCCAGATCAAAGCCTGTAAACCTAGATTACTATCAGATTGAATTCACAGTCAAAACCCCACAAGACATTACTTTCAAACAAGGAATAACATTATTTTCAACCCTGGCTCATCCGGCCTATCGTGATAACCACGCGTATAGGGAAGTGGCGATTGGCATCTGGTACTGAATTCCTGTCGCCTCACTGCAAAAAGCCAAGTGTATCATTCTGAAAACAGCTGAGGTGGCTGCAACCCGATTACTCGTTCAGAAACAGTTTCTTCAAACGCTGGAGCTCCTTCAGCCAGATATGATCTGAGAAACATTGACTATTCTGTTTGTCTTTCTATTCACAATGAATTCCTACTGATCACCTATCCAGTCGTCTTGCAACTAAAATTCATCTTAAAATGAGTAGATCCACTTCAAATGTTACCTACTTTTACTCATAGGCGTTGTACATTCACAGATTTTCCCCCCAGATCTTTTCGAGAAAGACACGTGGCTCCGGGTCCACCTGCGTTCATGCTCTCTAACAATGTGTACACAAGACAGTAACAAGATTTGTATTACGACCTACGATTCAGTGAACCACTGTGTTAACCACTGCACCACTGGTCACACATAAGTACGACCAATATATAAAACAACAAGCACTCAGTCTCATGAATCTTCAGGTAACACTGAGGTTGCCAGATCGGTCTGAGATGAGAGAGAGGCTGTCTTGTCTCTTCCAATTAACGACCTCTGGATAAGAACTTCTCAGATAGGACAGTGTTAATTGCCCTGCTGGACAATTCTAGATCATTATTACGTAGTCGATAAGCTAGTCGGTCAGAGATTTCACGTAAATTTGACACCGTCCAGAAATGGATATGGTGCCTTTCGGTCATTTCAGTTTTGAACGTCCCACCACCCAGTTAGATTTATCAGTTAGTACAACTGGTTACTGTTGTGTATCCTAGCCAAGCTTACTATTTAGACTCCTACCTGAGTGTGAGTATACTTTTCAGAAGCCCATTTACAAATCTCAATGAACGGAATTTATTGCGTCAAGATTTATTATTTCGTAAAGGAACTAATTCTGCGAAACACAACACATCCAATTTGCTCATAACAACAGCATTTTCTGTGGATGTAAACCATGAAATTTATTGGTGATCAAACTTCAATTTCAGCACACTTGACTGATGAAGAGTGAATTACAGTGCAGTTTCTTGTCATATGAACAGCCTATTTTGTTTCCAAATTCGCCATATGCACCTACGCACGAAAATACAAATGTTTATCACGTGACTGCTCACCTGAAAAGTCAGGTCGTTAACGTGTAGGTTACTGCCCTAGCTTATGGATGTCATCGTGCTTTATTACGTTTAACAGCAGGCCTCTGTTTCACGTGGTCAAAAAAGCTGGCAAGTTTTGTCATTGTTCTGTAAAAACGAGACACTACACGTGAGCAAACAGACGTCAGCTACCCACCTTGATAGTAAAATGAGATAGTGTGTGCATAAAAATGTGGGAGATGGCTTTCGGATGATAAAGTTTGATTGATGTAACAGCTAACTTAAGAATCTTTTGAGATGCGTACACTTCACAACATGAACCTTTCTGGTCACAGTAAGATTCAACTGTTTTGAAAATGAGACTAACCTGATATTTACAGAGTAGGCGAAATTACTTGTTAGCGATTGCGTAAATGCTTGCCTTCACATGATACTAATTAATAACTTAGAAAAATATTTCATTGATTTCGCTTGTTCCCGGTTAACCAAACAAAAACATTAAGCAGATATCAGACCGAGAAGCCAGATTGCTTATTCTAACTTTACACAAACGTACAATATAGTCTGCCAAAGTATAGAAAGAACCATCGTCGATGAGGCTAGACGAAATCTGTCAGTCATAATGTGATCCAATTCAGCTGATTAATAAGGTCTAACACCCAATGTCTCCACAACTTCATATTGGGTACAAATGGTTGTACGCCGGTCGAACAATTAGTCCTTGAAAATGGATTATTGCTGATCATTTGGGAATGCGTGATTGTGTAACCTTTTAGGCAGAAATATTCTGAAGACATTTCCCCCAATTATTACTGTTCCCAAGGAAATCTACGAATTGTACGCTCGTATTCGAAGTGAAGTGAAATCACTATATGACTGTTGCGATTCCACTGCCCTGTTTGTTCATTCTGCCACCCACAGTTACACAAATATTAACAAATTATGAAGAACATTTTGATGTAGTCCGATAAGCCTGATCTTACAATATGCTGTTAAGGAATTTTAGTTATTCAGAGTATGCTTAATGTCTTACTGGAATCTTATGAGGGAAAAGATGTGACAGTCAAGGCGAAAACGAATGGGATAAAATGGAGAACATTGTGTTCGGATGTACATGGTCATCACAGAGTATTGACCAAAATGCCAAAGGAACATAGATCACTTGTTTATTAAAGGATTTTTTGTTTAGATTGGGATATTTCAAGTAAAGAATGTTCCGTTTATTTGCAAAGAAAAGCTGACAGCATAAGCTGCAGCGAAACCCAAAATTAGAAAGCACAGTCCGACAAAAAATGGTATATTTTAATATTAATTAGGTGAAACCATCACCATATGATCTGAATACCACAACAATCAATTATTTTTACTGGTCAAAGATATGGTGGTTGCAGAACTAGAAGGTCATCTGAAGAAGATCGCAGGGGATCGCTTCCTCAAACCCATTGAAAATCAGTCGGTTCATGGAATGGGTTTTCTTCAATCTACTGTTAGTAAAAACAGGTTCACACATTGTGCGATGTCAACGTTTACGCAGTGCTGGTAGTCTTTGACAACTAAACAATAAAGAATGCTTTCCTGAAAGATGAACAGGCAGTACACTTTGATTAAACATGAATACACTAAAATATCTGTAAGGCATTCTCAAAGTGAACCGTTAAGTAAAGATCACATCCAAATCAAAGAATGTGAAGAACGAAGTGCTCGGATGGTAACATGCCTTTGGGGCAAAGCACGTGGGAAACAACATGCAATGATGCGACAAACCACAACCTGTTCGCCTCTAAAAGACCTCAGTTTTTGAGCACAGCGCGTGAACCATAGAACTGTTCTGTGCAACAAGCACTGTCAAATATGCAGAACGATATTTTCCCCACACAAATTTGCATAAAGATATCGGAAACAACTTTTACATAATATACCTCTTGAGCACATTACGCTGCATCTTCTCAGGTACACACTATGTAAAGTCTGCGAGTTTAAGTAGCAAAGTTCAATGAACATTGTGAAGTCAAATAACGGACGCGACAACCAGGCAAGCACCAACACACACACACAAATATGTACATCAGTTACCAAGATAATCTGGTACTCATTAAGAAGTCTTTCTCAACTAGGAGAGTTGGTTTCCATTTCGCTATTCGACACTGTCTTTGCAAACCAGAGAACCTCTTTGGCTTTTCTTGCATACCATCCGAAAGGTCTTCTCTAGGTTCACTTGAGGTCGAAATTTCAACAATTGATAAACGGTTCCTTGTGACTTTCCTACCTCAGTCGGACATTGTGGGCGTTTTACACACTAAAACTGGAATGTGTCCATTGACCCGATAGCGCAGTTGCTGCCCGGTTTTGCATATGTAACCGGCCAGGAACTCATAAAGAGATTTATAAATTATGTAAGCTTAGCATTTTACGCTAGTGCCAGTTTTAGTGATTTTGGTATTCATGTGATGTGGAACAGCGTGACCAGCTGGGCCGCACTGAAAGTTGCCCCCATTGCCGTCGTGGGAACGGGTTCCAGCAGAGCAGTGTCATCACGTTTGTTGGACAAACGGAGGTAGACATTTGGTTTGGGGGGTGTCGAAACCATCGCTGAGGTGGATTTTCGTCACAAATGCTGCTGAATCGTAATTTTTTTCTGGCGTGGTTATCATCAAAGCGATCTCTCCGGTCAGTGTTTCTCTCAATCTGATAGGTCTAACACGAGGAGTAAGACGCGCCATACAAATTGTCTTGGCGTGTTGAAAAGATCGGTTTCAAATAGTTAACGAATAAAAGTTGATTATGTGAACAAGCGCTATACTTATATATACTTCTACGCTGTGTAAGTAAATTTCAATGTAAATACTGTAGTTGCCATGTTTTAGTGTAACCGTCCAGTTGTCCGTCAAGAGATGACATATTTATAGGTCTCAGAAACGCCGCTGTAAAAATGGGATGTTCATTCACATATTATTCCGATGTACGGTTAAAATGTTTAGTTTCATGTGTTGTTTCCCCACGCAAAAAATTGGTTTCATGCCCGACCTACAATCCATGAGGTAATCCGGCGCCAACTGGCATTCAGTAGAGAGAAACTACAGCCCCACCATTTCAAATTATCTGTAGCGAATTTCCTCTCAAGATTCCTTATTAACAAGTGGTGGATGGGCAGATTTCAGTCGGTGGGCTGTTTCGGTTGCACCTACATCTGCCAACGATTAACTAGCTTATGCACGGCGATTACAATATTCTATATCAGTTGATCCGTGATTTGCCGGCTATCACATTAGCCACACATCTCAAAAATCCAAAGATGCGATTGTCTTGTTTGAACTTGTAACACCCAATCATTGTAAATGCTTCGTAGCCCTACTCGGTTCAGCACGTATCCTAGTCAAATGGTCTAAAGCGGAACAAACATTATGTCATGCCACTTGCATGTCAGTGGTAACTGAGGTGTAGTTATCTATTGTGCGCGTTGTAAAACTCAATAGTTTATACCGGTAATAGGTCACTCCGTCCAAAGCTTAGTATCCGTCTTATAGAAACTGAAATGTTCGTTGTCGTGCGATATACTGGGTCAGCTACGGTCCGAGCATGGTCATGCTGCTAAAAATTGAGCGAAGCATGTAACTAAATGCGAGCGGGCACCCGGGATCGTGTAGTGGTGGTAGTCGGACATTGTTGCCATTTAGGTGTAACCGGTTGGCAGTACCTCCATAACTGGCTGAACTTTGTTCACACTACTGGCACGGTTAGTCGGTCCGTTTACCCTGGGTGTCAATGGTGTAAGTGTTACAAAAATTTACCTGCGCTCCCCTTAGAATTTCAAGTGGATACATACGGGTAGCTTAACACAGACAAAAATTGATTGCTTGTGTGAGGTGAATAAACCTGATGGGGTTTCCTGTATCCGCTGCTGACTATTCAAGAATGTTTTCTGCTGCCGGGTGATTTTCGTTAAACCAGTAACTCATCCCGGTTAACGATGCACACTACACAGTGAAGGTGTGCCACATAAATGGGGACTGCAGTCTCAACGTATTCATCACTGACCTTTCTACTACATATAACAGTCATATTACTTCCTTAGTTGTCATACTCCTGAATGCAAAATGTTGCCAGCGTTCAATCTGTGGGAAGTTGACCCTTAAACCCCAACTACTTGCGCTCTCACCCCATTAAATTACACTCGATATTTGGACTACTTATGAGTAGGCGGTGTAAGCACCGCTGTTTACACGTTGAGCACAAACCAATCTCACGTCACACCTGGGTCACGTTTACGTAACACAGAGATGCCGTTCCCGCCAATCTATCGTGCTGATTTTCACGTCCTGTCTCTGTGTTCCTGAATAAAGCATTGTTGAATCATAACGATTCGTAGTAAGTTTATTCATATCGAATGTGTTGAATGAGCACTATCTCTTATCAATACATCTAAACAATGGAGTAGATATGCTTCATAATTTGGCATGTTAATTGAGTCATTCACATACATGAAACATGCGTGGTTTGTGTATTAGACGACTGGAGACAAACAGCAGCTAGACTTAAATACAAACAGTCACATAAAGGTTAATATATTCAGGACCACTGATACTCAATAGGCTGCCTCAGTGAACATTATGAGCAAAACGCCGACTGATCAGCTGGATAAGCACTGACCCATTAACCACCAGTAACCCCGGAGTCTTACCGTTCAACCTTAGTTGGGATGAGCCAAATGGTTCAGCTTGGAAGCCTGTCTTCAATGGGTACTCAGCATTTTTCCGTCCATGCAAACCTCACCTTTGTTGAAACTGGTTCAATGCAAAGCAAAAACGATTACCTGTGTCAACAGGTTCCAGGGGATTGAATGGCCCGGCTGAATCCCAGGGACTTCACTAGTTATTAAACAGGTTATTTACGAGGTTCCCAGATCAAGCGGTTCCAGCCTATTTTCTACTTCAATACGGTGCAGGTGTCTGTCTTTATGGATGAAGATAATTAAAGACATAGTGTAGTCGCGGTCTTGGGGATAATAGCAAGCATCAGCAATATTGCATTTTTACCGGTCTAACAAAGTTTCAATTAGACGGGAATGTAACAACATTTTAAAACGATCCTTATGGGTGCAATCAGCGATCTCAGAAGGAAGTTCTTCCAAGTGATTGAGAACCTTGTAACAAAAGGATTGCTGTTTAATAAAGGTTCCAGGGCGGAGCTTGTGAGGAATTCTCTGTGGGCTTCGTCGGCCGAAGTCAGCCACCGGATAAAAAACTTATCCGTGAGTCCTGTACTGAAAGAAAAACGTTTAAGAATTACGTCATCGCGGAGGTGTCGAACAGATCAAGAATTTCCATTCACGACTCACAGGTCACGTGCACCATACCTCAGACCAGCGCGGAACCCCTCTGTTGAACACGCCCAAGAATGGGTTGTCTTCCTTCAAGCTGGTATCCATGGCACGGTTATTAGACCCGAGTAACGGTCTTGTATAAGCCGCGTAGATGCTTTCCTGTCTAGGCACGGAAAGGTCCGCTTTATCACTCCAGGAGTAGCGACCCACTTTTAGGTCGCAACTAATGATAGTAGGTGGAAGATAGTTCAGACAACATCGGGATATCCACATCAATTTTTAAATCAATTTTCGTCATGTTTATTATGGTAAGTGCACTGTGAAACAGGAAGGCATGGTCGGAATTCTCACTCAGTGACATCTGTACACATTTGTTGTCATTTAGTAGGAGAAAGCAGTCACCTGGCCACCACTAAATCACGTCGAAATCTACCTGCAGGATAGCCACCGTCAAGCGGACATTTTCGCTCTACTGTGCCTTGGTGAATGTTATCTCTTTACAAGATTTACTCATCACATCAGAAAGAATACATAATCTGGGTATGTTGCTTCGATTACCGAGTACCCTGCAACGTTCCATCCATGGATGAATAGCCATATTCTTCTGCGGGTGACTTTGGGAAGTGAAGGAAATAACCCGTAAGTCTGAAAAAATTCCGAATTGTGACCTCTCAGGCAGTCAGCGACCCCACCTGATGCTGTTGCGACAGTTGTTGCAGCTAAACTAATCGCTGGTGTATCGTTCTGTTATTTTCTAGAGAAACCAGCCAGGTATGAGGAAATGGATATGCCGCGTTGAACATACACTCCACGTGAATCCGCACTTTGGAGAGATCAGTCTAATATCGTTGCTTCTATTAATAAGGACACAAAATAAAACTTCCACCGACGACGATAGGTTTTGTCACATTGCTTCAGTCAATTATTGTCTAGCTTCAGTTGGCAGTCCTCAGAAAATATGTTGCTTATCAGCGACCGCCTCTCTGTCTCCTTGGATGCCCGTAGCTATGACGTGTGAATTACTAGATGGACTGAAGTGCAGCCGCGGTTGAGCATTAAAATCAAGGCCCACAGGAGACAGGGGGCACCACAAATATCAGTCTGTAAACGTCTTTCCCCTAAGGAATGTGACTTAAACATATGTGATTAAGCTTTGTGAGCAGAAAACCTCTCAGTGGAAAAACTAGTACAAGATGCAGAACGCATGTTTGCTGGTCTCCTGGCAACTGTATCTCCTACGTTCAATGAGCGTTCCAGCTGTTTGCGTTCTTGCTATCTGATCCTTGG
>QNGE01004360.1:0-22634 GCA_008508345.1 Paragonimus westermani
CTGATGACGCCTTACTCTCCACTTGCAGCTCGGTTGTTTGTTTGCAGAAAGTACGCACCTTGATGCGGAATGTTTGAATATGGACGTAGTCATTTTCAGTAGTTAGGTCCCTTCCCGTCCCCTTCTTTTTTCCTTCTTTCTGTTCCTCTCTGGGGTTTGCTTTTTCTTCATGGTTGTGTGACAGTTAAGCATTAGTGTGAACCACTGATGTATTGCTGTCTATGATGGTGATGGTGAAATTACCCGACTGCTCCTAGGTGATCGCGCGCTGTTCTCCATTTAGCCCGTTTTTATCTATATTTCGTCAGTTCATTTTACGCAGTAACTTTCATATCTCTGTTGTTCGTGCTGATAAATTGCCATGTGTTTAATAATGAACTTACTTTGCCTCCACTCTGGTCAATAATCTATTTAAACCGTAATCACGTTAATCGCGAAATTGCCTTTGCAGCTCAGTTTTCAGATAATCGTGTTAAATGTTAATGTGGTTGGTTGATTTAGTCGGGTGGATTTTTCCGTGCTATGCCTTGTTGTTAGTGCTTTTCTTCAATTGCATATTGTACCTTTAATATCAGGACCAATCAGAGAATGTCTTGAAGCAATGCAGCGATCAGGTTTCTTCAACTGACTCCTACTGTAAACTGGTTTCAGAAGTCCAAAAACTGCAACATGAATTCGGGAAGAAACTCAGGTATGCGTTTTGCTCCTCTCACTTTTTTCTCATCGTTGACCGATATCAGAAAGACGATGACTATGTTTCAACCGAAGAAAAAGGGGGACAGTGATGATCTGACCTACAACACTTCTTTTGCTAATCTGGTTCAGTCACTGTCCAATTTTGGAACAATCTTTGAAAATGGAGCTAAAGAGCTGGGTGATTCGGTGGTCACCAATTTCAGACAAATGCATGACAATGAGAAAAAAGAATTGGAGAATCAGCGTGGCTCTTTGACTCGTTTGAATCAAAACTTAGATTCGTTAAGGAAACAACTCGACGTCACTTGGCAAAAATATGTGATGGCCTACAAGGAGAGACAAAAAGCCCACGAGAACTGGCAGAAGGCGGATAAGGATATGCTTTTGCCTCGAATTGAACAACAAAAGGTTATTTTTCTCTGCCTTTCATCACCCAGAAAGTTGGTCATATATGTTTGTTCGTTAATGTTGTACGATTATCTTGTTGCTTTTATGAGTTTTTGTTTGTTTGTATTACTTGTCCTTACTTAGCTCGCTTGTACCCAATCAGTGTACACGGTGATGCTCATGGTTTCGATATACTGGCTTTTAACGAACAGAATCTCTTGGTTTCATAGGTTCTACTGCTTATCACCCGATGATTAGAAATCTAGTGGATGATAGTCCGTGCCTCTCAGCTGCATACTGAGCTAAACTGAACACTACGATGATCATGTCGACAGTCGATCGTGTCATGTGGCTCAATGGCTTGACGAACTACCATTTGCTGTTCCTCTAGACTAATCACTAGGCTGAGGCTGATTGTTTGTTCTAGAAACACGCACTCAGGCATGGCAGTGTGTCGCAACTGTTGGCCTGTTTGTATGACTATGTATATCGACTTTCCTTCACGATTTTCTTTCATTCGCAATTTAATTTCATAGTTCTGTTTAGTTTTAATGCCATTCTATGAGCTACCGCCAAGATCATTGCAACCCGACTCTCTGTGGTTAAGTGTTAATCATACACGTACGTATTTGGTTTTAGTTCACTACCACTCGCCTGTTATATTGGTCTACAGGCTTTTGAATCAGAAACTTCGGTTTTGAATCCAAATCATTCGCCTGTCTACGTGTGGACGTAATGACAGTATATCGACTCACACACAGCCGTAAATGTTTTGCAGTACCATTAATCCCCTTGTGCATCAGCCATCCGTAGGATATGTTGTGTCACGCTATTTGTTGCTTTCATTTACGTGGATTGGGAAAAATCCTTTCAAGTGTAGTTTTTGAATTTTAATCACTTACTTTTTGTAGCCCCTCATAGATTATAGTACATCATTGGTTGATTGGTTGGTTACTTAAATGTCCAACCCTTGGGCTGAACACAGTTAATACGTCGTTGATAAGTGCCACTTCTACTGGTCTAGAGTATGCTTCCTATTTTGACCTGATTGGACTTACAGTGCCATTGAAAATAAGTGTTTGCTCTAGAATTAAGAGGTCAGTTAACCGATGTTATCTGACAACCGAATTATTTGGACGGTGATGCCCACGGCGTTTCAGGGGAGGCAACAGTCAAGGCAGCGATTTGTCGGCACCAGAATGCATCAATGTAGCAAGCAGGCAAACGTTGCGAGATATTAACCTCTCGATTAACTTCCTCAGCCGCTTCCCCAAAATAAAGAATTGTAGCAAAAGGGTATAGCAGCAGTGGTTGAACAGACTGAATTTAGACTCGAAACGTTGTTACCGCGGAGATCAAATGACTTGGATCACTGACTTTGGCGAACACGTCACTGGTTCCCCTTGTTTAATCAACACTATCGATGACCAGAATTTCGAGGTTGGAGTCCCGTTGCATCATGGTGAATGAACTGATCGGGTCGACGTTGTGACTTTTGTCTAATTGCGTCTCACAGTTGGTGACAGAGTTTCTCGCACGGTTGTCCGTTTGATTACCCGTTCGTTTAGCAGATTGAATACATCGTTTACGGCGGGTTCGACCATCCGCTGGCGTGGGCACCGACTCGTCTCGCTTGCTTAAGTGTCATTGTAGTTGCAGGTAAATTGACAACCGAACTGTGAGACAGAGTAGTTAGGTTCGTCACGTCTAGCGTTTCCGTAACTGCCCTCCTGAGTTGGTAACACAACGCGCAAATTCAACTGTAGGATGTGTGCGGTTCACAGAAGATTGAGTATTTTGATAAACACATTTTTTCTAGGCTGTGTGCACTGCGGGTGTTTTCGATTTTTTTTCTTACCGTAAGCGGATACGTTTCTCCGGATATTCGTTTGCAAACGATGCATTCGACAGTTGACACCAATTGAAAATCAGCCACAATGTATAAGAGGCGCACACACACGACACAATGGTAAACTACTGCGTTTTATCCTAGCTAGTGGTTACTCTCCTTACCGCTGGCTCTCTCGACGGTTCGTTAAAGTGCTCAACTCACTCTAAAAAGTGCTATCAGCAGGTCGTGTTAACGTCCCATTTGAGTTGGCAAATGTCTCAAAAGATGTCTCTGTGAGTTCAAAAACAGTGTATTCTACTAATGTGCAGTCATTATCTACTAACTCCTTTCATGAAACTGCAAACCTTATGTACTTTTCGATTTCCAATATTCCATTGCCTGATTCTACTAGTAATTCTTGACTACCTGTTGTTATGTGCAGAAAACGTTTGTTTTTGGTCTGAAGGTTCTGCTTTTAAATAAATTGACAGCCCTTCAGGCACAGATTTAGCGGATGGTTTCTTTGGAACGTTTGGAGTGCAAATTTCAGGTGGTGTTTCCATGACTATCTTTACCAGAGTTGTGTTGTTCATATTCACATTTTTACTGACCGTGGTAACTTCTTCCCATCTTTAACCTCGTGAAATTTACGCACTCAAATTTATCTGTTCCCTAAAAAACTGAGAAGAGTACTAACTTTATATCTGTAGACATTTTACTTGCGAGTTATCATGACGATACGCCGTAGCGTCGGATTTACACCAAAGCTACTTGGATTGGCGAATTTCTCCAGTTATCTAGCTTTGTACCCATAATCCACAAGCGGAGTCCAGCTAAAACCTTGTTTGTCCGTTACCGCCAGGTTTGTACAGGTAACCATCTGGAATACGAACGGTGTTTGATAACCAGTTCGCTCGGTAACGTATTCCCATATACCGCATGCATACCCTACAGGTAAATTGTACCCTTTGTTACCAACTCAGGTGCGTAGTTACGGTACCGCGCAACTACTCTGTTTCACATGTTCATCAGTTTACTTACAGTTGTAATGACAGATACGTAGGTCAGACGAGTCGATGCCAACGCCAACGAATAGTCTGATGACACCAAACCCGTTTATTCAGTCTGCTGTACGAACGGACAATCAAACGGACAACCGTGCGCAGACCATTGCAACACGTACCTCACGTAGACCGAGATTTTCAGTTCAACAAGTCGTCGGTCACAGTGAAAACGGTAAATTATTCTAATCAGGTTGCACTTCATTCACCAGATTGCACGCATTCGTGATCGGATTTCATGACGGTGACATTGCGCAACATGCAACTCCTTCGTGGATTTTGGTCAAGTTTCACCATGATGCGTGTTATGACATCAACGTATTTGCCACATCTTTTACTTTCTGTTCAAAAGTTTTCGATAATTCTGCACCACTTTGTATCGGAAATCCAATTACCTATCAAATCATTCATGGGGGTCGTTAAGAACTTCCGAACCAATTGCATGTCCAAACTTAAGCATCCAGACGGTCGCTTGAAACAGATCTCTTTTAATCGTCATCGTTTATCGCGTGGAAGCACATACTTTACCGTATATCTGCATACTACTGCCAACAATAGCGTTACACTTGTTTTGTTGTCTAATGGAACCACTTTGTGTTTCTTGTTGTGCATTTTATTCACGGGAAGATTTAGTTAGGTGGCAACACAATGTACCCAACTTCTGACGAATGCCGATATAACACTATCATGTTCCGGAGATCCCTCATGTTTTTTGAAATGTATTCCTCGTAAACGGATCAGTTCTGTTGTTTCAGTCGCTTTTAACATCAAAATTAGCGCTTCCGTTTTACCTGAGAGAAGTTATTTTGAGGCATTCTGCCGCGATAAAACCTAATTCCAACTTTGTAACCATACAGGTGATCCGATCAGTTACTGCCCCTGTAAAACCCGTGGACATGCGATAATCCAACTCTTATATGGAACACACGCATCCGGAGTGGTCAGAATGATGTTTGATAGTGCCAATCACTAAGTCGTTAATCGAAAACCAAAAGACTTGTGTCAATTGCACCTATGTTGTTGATCTTTTTGTTAGATTTGGGGATACTGCAGTTTGTCCAACACATTTTGCCCTACTGTGTGCATTTTTTCTTAGTTGCCATTTTGATCACTTACGTGAGGTCGTTAGTCAGTAAAAGCTTTTGCATGCCGTCCAGTGGTTGCTGACATTTTACTCCGAAATTCGTTTCCAGTTGCCCAAGTTGTGTGTGTGGGACTTGTGGTTAAACTTCGAAATGTTGGTGCAATACAGAAACCTGACAGCACATAATTGGAAGACGTTTGTGCATCCAAGGTTGAGCCACGTGATTTTTCTACTTGGCTGGAGTTATTGTATGGTGGCGTTAACGTCGGTCTCTGGATTGGTTTTTTTTACAGTGATCTATGTCAAAGGACACCTCCACAAATTCTTCATTGCAGGTAGCTTACGCATCCTGTGTCCCTTGTAAAACCGACGGAATAGGGTCAAGGGGCATGTGAGCAGGGGTTTTCGTGATCCATCTGGTCCATACTGGTTGGCTAGTAAAAAAATATAGGGAAACTCCAGTGGGATGATAAAGGCCTGGTAGAGAATTGTTACAAATGTAAGACAAAAAGGACCTCAGTACGGAACTGTGTAGTGTTGTTCTCTATATAGAATTATGAAAAGGGATAAATTTAAATTTGAACTGCGATGTAGGGCAAAATCTTCAACATTCAGTGGAGCAGAAAAGCTAATGAAGAAAAAGGACAGAAAGCCACGGTGACCCAGGTTTCTGCAATACTCGAGTTGACCTTCTTGAGTCTAACGCACTCGCCGTCTCCGTTAAAGGAGCATTGTGATTGTGTTAACAGTCTACCAATCCGAGACGGCCAGTGTATTCGTCGCACCCTCACACGATTGCACTGTTACGGCTCATGGAGTCTATCATCGCCTTTCGAACAGCACGCCTGAGTTCCCAGCCGTGCAGTTGCCGTCCATTGAATTCTTGAACGTTTATCCAGATCGCACTTATCCAGGATGTACAGTTCAAGATTGCATCCCCCCACGATGCAAGACGCATATTACAATGTCAAGGACTCACTTGAATGACATTTTGCAATCGCAAATTCTACTTGTTTTCAGCTATCCGTGTAGCATACGCCTTAGGATCCATTCATCAGTCATCCAGTGCACGTGTCATATCCAGCGGAGCCAGTTAAACCTCAACACAGGGCCGACCCCATCAGTCCATTAAGCGAAGTACGTGTGCGTTGGGAACCACGTCCGACCACTGAATACCAGTCATGTGGGATAGTGTCTACTAGCAGCCTTTCGAATAGTCAATGATGCTCAATCGTGCATGCTACATCCACCGATCTTACTCAGTTGAACGGTCACTGACTTCATATTTCCTCGTCGTATCGTGGTTTTATCCCGTTTTCACTGGTCCCGGTGAATAATGTCCAGCGGGCTGAGCGGTCAGCTGGTTCACAACACAGGTAGCCCAGTCCAATTGCTCGCGTATCTGATGGATATGACAACACGCGCCGGCCATCATCCGCGTTACTCACGTGACCATCCCACTTCTTTGGCTAGTCAAAGGAGACAACTGTGGTCAAACACCACAAGTCTATTCATATCTCTGTTGCGAACATGCCACTTCTCTGAGTCGTAAAGCAAAGTAAATCAGATAGGCCATATTCAGTCCTTCTTTTTGAAAACGGCGGAACGCCTTTTCAACATCACAACTGGCGTGGATTCAAAACAGCGACAGGTATCTTCACTGTTATCGGGGGTATCTCGACGAAATGATGCTACCCAAGTGTGTAAAATTGTCCACCGTTTCAGTTTGACTCTGGGATCTGGAAGGTGTAGGTGGCTGTAATTTAAACTTTGTTGGTGCGAAACGTCTTCTATACAGGTCATCCCGGTCATCCGCCTCGTTCAGTATTGTTTGCATGCCTTCGGTAGAGTGGCTGATCAGAACGACGTCGATCACATATTCCATGCTGGTCAGATTAGTGGCGAGATGAAACCCGACATCGGGCTCATTGGGATCATCAAGTGAACCCACTAGAATGCTGTCCATGTTGAAGTTGCACAAGAATATGGCGATCGGGCATCTCTGGCGATCACTGCTCGAGCCTATGAGTCATTGAGGTGGTTGCTCATGAACACATCCTTCTCTACATTCTTAGCAGATTCACATATTTCCGTGGAACCACTGTACGCAGTAGATAGCTCCAGAAGGCGTCGCAAGTGACTTAATTAAAGACAGCTTTCAGATCTGAAACTACCAAGACTTTGGATTGTCCATTAGTCTCGTTACTCCCCGACCTGTCGCGTATTAAAAATAGATTCAGTGTACTCACAATCGGATCGTTATTCCATCTTTTTTCATTATTGTGGGTTTCGACGGGCCTACGTGGTGTAGAACCAGTTCGTAACTTAGGCTCGATGGAGACTAGACGAATCCCTTAGTGGTTGTGACGTAGACTTTTGTTCTCATTTTTGACGGAAATATCTGTTGACCACCAATCACGAGGTATCTCTTCGAACTGCCTAAAAAGATTTTAGTATCAGCCTTTCTGCACTATCCTTGAAAAGATAATAGGGAGTTCTGTGGCCCTGGGCCCTGTTTTGCTTTAACACCCTAAACCCCAGAGCCACTTGTGCTCCCGATAGATATCCGCCTGACACGCAGTAAATGAGCATTTGGGTCCCGTCCTGTACATGATTCGATCACGGCCAGTTATACAGTTTCTCAAAATGTTCGAACCACCTATCAATCCACAACACTAATATTTCCATGCTGTATCAGCTGTCTCGCAATATAAACCTGGCCGCCCTGCCTACCGCATCCAACAGGGTAGATAGGCGAAAACATGCTACCGCTGATCCCTCTGCCACTATTCTATCAAATCATAAGCTATTTTTAGCGAGCACTGGCTTTAGACATCGTGCACGTCATTGTTATACTTGGCACCCGCCCTCCTCGAATCAGGCCTAGTTTCAGATAGACCACATAGCCGTTAGTCATAGGTGGCATGGTTCCGTTCATGACCCTCGTTTTTATTCGAGGGCATACTTGGGTTTGGATCGTAAATTGGTACGTCGTCGTTTCGTTCTCAATTTTGTTGGGCAACGACCCCACCAACGACCGATTAATAAGAAACTGGCTCAGCGGTTCGCATTCCTAACATCTTATTAGCTGCCCCACCCAAATCTCAGAACATTCACGAAGTAAGTACCGTGGCGTGCATCGCGGTGATTCATTGGTTAAACAAACATTGGATCTCAGAGAAATCCCTGGAGTTGTCAGATGCCAGACGGATCAGTTCTCCTGGCGGTTTATGTAACCAGTTTATGAAAGATATCCGTGGGAAGCTGAATCGTAGCCTAAAGGCTGATCGTGAGGCTTGGTTAGCGAAGAAAGTTGGGGAAATGGAGATTGCCTTTGCTTCAGGGAACATCGGCAGACTTTTCAAGTCTACTCGTGCTACTGGTTTCAGGTGACCGTCTGTCAGTGAAGCTATCAGCCAGACAGACGGCACACTCATTCTTAATAAGTCCAGAAGGTTAGTGCGGTGGGCTGAACGCTTTGAGGGTCGATTTAGCTGGCCTTCTGCTTCTGCTGTGTTTTTGGTAGGATTGGAACGACCCACTAAGGTTGAGGTCTGCGATTGAATTTTTGGTTCCAAGTGTACCGAGGTTACTGACCAAGGTATGGAGGTGTTGACTCGGTTATTTCAACTTGTGTGGACCATGAACAACACTCATGTGTGCTGAGGTCACTCGACACCACTCATATTCAAGAGGAGGGCCTGGAGCCCTTGTGAGAACCAAAGGGGAATTAGTTTGACCGCAGTCATTTCTAGGGTTCTGGCATTCAGTATACTTCGTCGCCCCACTACAGCTTGGGAGGCAGACCTTAGGGAGGAACAGGCAGGATTTCCTCCTGGGTGGGAATGCGTTGATCAAACTTCTACTCTCTGTCAAATTCTGGAGCAGCGTGATGTGTATCGCCGGCCAACAATGCCGTATTTTTCGACTGTAAATGTGCGTTCGATTCAGTGAACTGATCTACACTTTTAGAGTCGTTTGAACACAGCGGTGTACGAACCAAGTATGTGGGTATACTGTCGGTATTTTGTTCCGACACTTCAGCTCGAGTCAGGGTTCACGGTAAACTGTCTGTCAGTTCCGGCACCAGGAGCGGTGTACATTGAGGCTGTCCACTTCCACCTTTTTGTTTAGTTTCGGCATAGACGAAGTAAGGGACGACTGTTTGTGGTACTGGTAAGATGCGGGTGGAGACCTTTCACCTGTTGGTAGATGTCCATGTAACCCGTTCGGGACACAGTTCGTACCTATCGGCGTTTGTCGACAGTCCTAGTTAGGCTGTCTCACCTTAATTGCTCTGGTTAATGTTTTAGTTAGTATCACTTGGTAAACGGTCGTTACATTTTAGCTCGAACGCCGACCAATTGTTTTCCTCGAAATTCAGTCATAGTTGTCTCTCCGGTACAAACGCATGACTGGTGCACAAACGATAGGGCGAAGCGAGCACGCATAACGGCATGATCTGACTTCAGGCAGTTTCTGTGTATGTAGGGTATCTTGGAAAGTAACGCCATTTTTAAGAGACTGTGACCACGACTGAGGTGCATAGAGCTGTCTCCGTGCAATGCAGTTCTTCTGGTGTTGAACTGTGGCACTTGGTGCACTAAGGCCACAAGATGCTGTTGTATCCAACGCCATCATCCTTGTCGGTGTTTTTCTGGTACTCCAAATACACCGCCCAACGGCTTCTTTTCTGGAAAAAGTGCCAATTTGAGCATTCAAATCATCCACTGATGCGAGCATGTCCGAGTGCTTGACCTGCTTCAGAATGTCGTTTATGGGCGCTTTGTCCACTGGATCTTGCGCCGATATTCCAAATAGGTAACGTTTTTCTGTTTTGCACTGGCAAGCTTCAAGCGATGCACAGGTTACTATTCACTCGAATCCGCTCGGGAAAGCATTACTCTGTCTTGAAATTCAGTGCATATCAATACAGAAGCACTGGAACTCAGTCGGTAGTGTGATGCACAATTTCGTAAATGTATTTCTTGTTCCCGCTAGGGTCGAATTCCAGTCTGCATAACCTCCCGGATCAACGTAGTGCACAAGGCTGGTCACCATGTCGAGTTAGCACAATAGTTTTGAACGTGGTTATTACTGTGTTGCCATGTGTATCCGGTATATGTGATTCAAAGGCTACACTGCGTCTCTGTTTAGGTGTGGCTCATTTGAAAACCGGATCCACATATTACCATTTTTCACTGTGTTATGATCTGTAGCATTTCGTATGCGCCGTTCCCATTTGTTTCGCTTTCGCCTGTTTCTCGCTTGTCCGAACTTCCTGTGGTAACATTAAGCTGAATACTTTTTGCCCAGTGTGATCAAGTTTAAGATAACTGCCACATTGTAATCCTTCAATGACCACAAAGAGCACGCTTGTCGATCCCAAACAAGGTGTGTTTAACATAACTGCGAAGGTGAATAAACATGCGGGGATTATGCAATGAATGGTTTTTCGAGTTAGTTTGCACTAATTTATGCGTTACAAGCGTATTGGGACAAATAAGGAGTAGGAACCAACACCCTGTTTGTGCAAACAGTGGTTTTGACACCTGACGAGTTTGTGAAAATGCACGAAATAAAACCGTATCCCCTAAACCTAAGGCAGAATAATCAGGCTGTTGATGTTTAGTAAAGACAAGATTGGCCTAACTTGACCACCTTAGATCGGACTAAGGGTTTTCGTCACGATTGCCAACTGCTTTATCGAAATCCCAAAGATTGTTCCCTACAGCTCTGCAGTGTTCATCAGGTTCATGTGTGAGTTGAGTGGGTCATTTAATCTTTGATAGGCTGGTTTGTTTAATAGGCAAACGGTGTCTCATCCTTTATCATGTTTTAGAGCGAATTTGAGGTGACAGGTTGTAACCGTATGCGTGTCGCGTGGATATCTGCAATATATTCCTGTTGGATACATTCTGGTGTACAGAACTAAAGCTTAATTCCAGTGTGATACAGTCATTTTTTTACGAGAAAAAGGGACCTTGACGGATTACTTGATCATTCTGATTTTTGTGTTTTGTTTCCCTTCTCTGAATCCTTACTGTTCCCATAGGCCTACGAACTTTACCATCGAAAGAGTCGTGTATTTGATCAAGTTAAGGCTCAGTATGCGGTTGAACTGAGTAAATACAATACCGGTCTCAGACAGCATTATAACAAGAGTTTGGTGGAGTTTTTGGAGGACTTGGCTATGAAAGATCGCGTTCGTACTGACCAGACCAAGGAGCTTTTGACGAAGATGAACACAATTCAAGCAAATTTGGCCGGCAAACTGTCTGATTGTGTTCGTCATATGCAGGAATCCGTTTCCACGATTGATTCGGCAAAAGTAAGTCGAAGGCTTTATTATGGATGTAATTTCTGCGTTTAGATTTGCTGTCTGGTTACCACAGCTTCATTTTTGCTTTGCAAATAGCTGAGTAGTTTATCTTTTCATCTAAATAATGACCCCTAAAGACCCGAGACCTAGAAATCTGTCCTTCTTTCAGTTCTTACTCGCCGTGTTTTAACTGATGGTTTTGTGGGTAGTAACTGATGTCTTCCATCCAGACACTTGACTTACTTGAGTTATCCAGGTGTTTCGACACCATCGGATGCATTTAGTGCCGGGCAATTATAGCCGCCGTCAGTATAATCAAAATTATCCGTTCCGGGTTAACGATTTAAATTAAACACTCAACAACGCAGTCGTCATGTTCAATGTGAAATTTCTGTCACTCACTCCTCGTTACTCCGTCTTACTTAACTCCCAATTTCTTTCACAGGTCGTCTGATTCCTTTTACATCCTCTAAAATCCTGTTCCAGTATAGTGATCACTCTTAGCGCATGTATCTTGCTCGCCTCCATTCACGTGGTTATCGTGTGTTCTTGATACATCCCTCTGTATACATGCCGTTCTGTGGTCCGTTCTACAATGCGTTGAACATCTCGTTTTCTGTTGAATTGTAGAGTCCTGCCGAAGGTTGTCATCCCTTGCAATGAACATCACTTCAAGCTAGCAAGCCCAGTCTTTCGTCTTAACAACAGGTTGTCCCAACAGCGACACTGTTTTCTGTTCGGTAGTAACTTATTATCTATAGTTTTCGTTTATGAATGTTATCCATACTCAGTACACTAGGATGATCTTGTAACACATCTGGCTGTCATTAGTTCTATGGACTTTCCTCCCATCACAGCGAACACAGTCTCAGTCATAATGTAACATACCATATCTAATCGATTCGTCCATAGGGTTTTCACAACACAGTGTTTTTTTCTTCGCCAAATTTGCCGGAACAAGTGCAGCGTCCGTACGCTGTCTCGTATTCTTCGCGTAAAGTAGGATGGCATGTGTACTGCTTGCGCCACTGTAGTTCAACAGAGAATCACCTTTTTTCAGGACGGGAATACTGTTGTGAAACGGAACAAAACAGGAGAGCTTCCGCCGGTGGATCTCCCCTTTCTCGATCTGAACAGTTGTCCAGCTGTCAATTTTGATGGTCCCGTACAGGCGTTGGGCGCTTTCATGCTTGGCCTCGGACCCTCGCAATCGTGTGGCCAGCTATCTGGTCTCGGTAGCGGAACCTCGACTGCGGTCAGCATGCTCGGTGGCCTCAGACCAAGAAACAAAACCAAAGGAGAGGACCTGATCAATCTCCGTAGTCCGTTCATCTGCGATCTCAGTTTGAGGGGCGTAAAGGTAAGTCGAATCATCATCCGCTTCATACACACGTTCGAGTCTTGTTTAGAGTCATTTACCCACGATTGGTTGGATAATCTGACGTAAGTACTCATGAGCGTAGTCTTCTTTGAGTAAACATAAAGAGCATTGGTAATGAGTGTAACCCTGGGTTCTTTGCGTGGACACTATCAGATCAGGCTTTTCAAAACTTTTCTGTTTTCCATTGATAGTTATATTACTATATGATAGAAAACGACATGAAGTGTCATGTGGTCAGTATATAATGCCTGCCTTCTGTTACATCACTTAATTGGAACCATGTAAGTTAGAGTGATCGAACAGAAGGCAGACATTACATACTTATATCCGTAACAGCTATGAGTTACCTGTGATTCGGTATCACTTGGGATCAACGCGAGCTGTCGGTACTTTTTTCATTTATTATGCGACACATGCTACTACGGAGTAACTCTATTGTCCACACATAGAAGTACGTATACATTTAGCCAATGGTTAGCAGGGGCTTGTCAACTCGGTTTTTAACAATCCGAAGATTATGGAACTGTGGAAAAACTGAAAGGGACATGGAAATTCCCATTTCGGCTGACTGCGGTGGAAAATGGATATGTGAAACTCAATTCCGCAGCGTAACTGCGCTACCTGATGTAGGCGAAGTGTAAGGCGATTAAAATAGATGCGAAGCGATTATGAATGGTGAGAGGTGTGAAGCCGCAGAGCGCCGGCAGGTATGATGAGCGTTATAAGTTTAAATCTGCGTGACTTGTGCGAGAAGAGTAACCCCATTTGCACAACACGTAAGTGATGTTATGTCATGGAAGCTAGACGCTGCTCCTGTCCACTTAACCGAAGCTACGCGTATGTGACCAACTGATTGCCCCGTATCTGTCTTTCTGTTGTATCGTACGTTCCGCCTTCATTTTGATCTTTTTAATCGGTTACACCTCATACCTTTGTCACATGTTAATTGCGCAAAATGGTATCCTGTGTTTGTGAACTTAGTGTGATTTCAATAGAAAACGAATCAGCTACTGTCGAAACCATATGTGGTTACCATCAATGGACTGTTGTGTAGCTTTTAGTCCATGATCTTTCGTTCTCTTTTCAAAGTTGCCACATCTGCAGCATCCACTGATGGCAAGTTAATAGACAAACTTAAAACAAGGGAGTAACATGAATAGAGGTCTTGCAGCATACGATTGAAGCTAATGGACCTTCACTACCACTGTCGAAGATGTGCTTTCTGTATTCCGAGAGGTAAATCCTCACCTTTTCGCACATACACAGTTTCAGTAAATAGGGGACAATTAACTTAGCGTGCCTTTGTCAAAATTCAGTAGATGTAACCATGAAACTCGAGGAGTTGAGGAAATCAGTCGCAATCGGTATCAGTTAAGAGGAAGGGAGCTTGATTTAGATTCGAGGTTGATTGAGGAATACNTGCTCACAAGCGAGAGTGGTTGAGCGTTCAGATTTGATAATTCGGTCGTGCCTAATGTGAGGTCAATGGCGCAGTGGTTAACACGGTTGCCTCTTAATTAGAGAAGTTGAGCTAACTTGGGACTAACGGAAGAATAGTAGAACTGGAATGCACTAGATAATGTAGAAATACAGGGGCTAGATTGCATTCAGTAGGATTTTTTTCTGAAAAGTGTCCACACATTGTGAATTGATAAGGAACAATAAAATCAACGATTTGCTTACGGAGAATGTCACTGTAACGGAATAGATGTTTCAGTGATCTGGCGAAAAGTGTAAAGTCTTCCAACAACAAACCAAGAGGAGCAGCAAATGAACAATACATCCACTGAAGGAGCACATAAACCATAATAAAGCGACCAACCAAGTGGTGAAAAGCAGAGAGAGAATTTGAGCGCAGTGCATAAAATAGGAGCCTCTGGGCTTTGGGGAAGATATCGATCACATGAAACGATCGTGTTATGTTCTTACTCAAAGTGATCCCTAGATATATGTAAGAGAAACTAGTCGGGGTAAAGGTAGGAGCGTGGATTAAAAAGTTTCTCATATTGACTCTTCATGAACGAAAACAAAATGTCACAACGCTTGAATATATTAAGAGACAAACTGCGAGACTGACCAATTTGCTGGCCAGGATGAGTTGTCCAGCATGAGGGGGAGGAAATCTAACTGGTTGCATGTTGTCCAGCACCACGTCATCTGTATATTTTACTATAAGCGTCTGATTGTCCGCTGACATGGTTGCCATTTGAAGTGGAACTAAGACACGCTGTGTAGAACACCACAGTCAGTGGTGGGTAGCGCTGAGGTTCGATCAATGAATTCAATGAATTAGCTTCGATTTGTAATGTAATTGCACAAAAGCTCGGCAACTGAAGTTTGGACTCCAGATTCTTCAACAGCTTGAGGTTGCGTCTCTCTATGAACTAATCGCTGTAATCTAAAAAACATGCGAACCAATCTTGACTTTCCATCAACTGATGACAGAGTGGAATGAACTAGACAAGCGGAAGCATCCAAGTTTGAACGTGAACGGCGATAGGCAAATCTACTAGAATTCGTGATGTTCATCTGAACTCCCATTCGAGCAAGAATGAGTTTTTCGAAAACGTTTCAGTGCTGCGGATGCACATAACATCGAACGAACTCTGTTCGTCCCTTTTTTAGAACTTGGTATGACAGTGCCGCTCGCCAACATTCAGCGCTGTTTGACGTTAAGCCACTGGATGCATTAAGCATATTTGTTTTGTTGCACCGGTTGTGTAATCCTCCGTCTCCGTAGCAGAAGACCATGTCGAGTCACTCATATTTTTAAGTACCACTAATATGCCCGGTTTAGCCATGAAAAGGAACGCGTATCAAACCAGCTTGTTTTCATTGCACTGGAAGAAAGTCGTCTCTGGCAAGTTAGAACCACTCCATTTTAGTCACTTTGTATTTTACATGTTTAAAAACTTCGGGCAACCTCATGATCAAAAGTCTCTATCTTACATAGATAGTTAGCTTTTCTTCGTAGTTTTCATCCTTGTGTCGTAAGCTTGTGCCGATTGAGTTCAACCTGGGCAATGATTGAAAAAATGTCCAAAGCAAACTGCTGCAGCAGTGTAGCACATCTGGTGGCATCCTGACAGAAATCCCTTCTTTTTTTATTCAGTGTGATCCTCATTTTTCTCACTCATGGTTTTTGGGTCTCGAAGTGTATTATACAGGACTTCTGATATGTGATATGGAAGTCGAATGCGCTATGAAGCCTCCCAAATTCCATCACAAATGATCAAGGTAACCGAGGTCTGAACCCATAACCGTGTGGTTCTCGTCCCGTTAGTCGGAAGAATAGAATCGATGTTGTCTTGTAACAGACTTCAACAAAGTAAATGGAAACGTTTTGAAAAAATTCAAGGTTGTATGCTTCAACCATCGCCTAAGAAAATGTGTCATCCAGACTAAGGGACAGTTCAGCATTTGTTAAGGTTTTTTCTTGTAACTAGCATGCACAATGCAGGAAAATTGAAGTTCCGTATGTTGACTTACAACAGTAAGGCGTATCAAACAAGCAACCTGCGTATAAATTTGGCCGAAGTGCAGAGAATAAAAGCCATCCGAAGTACCTTTGTTTGCAAGACACCCACACATAAAGATGAACTGTGCATATTGCTAACTGTAAAAATAATGTTCATCAACCTCGATGACAGTTTTCAATCCTCTACAAGAAGCTCTGTTGGTTACACTGATATCCATTGGGCACATGTACAGCCAATCTTTAAAACAAATCGTTGGGGGCGTACGTGGTAGGTTTATTTCAGTTTTGTTCCAGTCTAACCGCTACCGAATTGCGCTGCCTGTCCTCTAAATCCATTCAGTCTGCAACCTTTTCGTCTGTGCTTTCCTACCTGATCGTCTACTGAATTACGTACAAACGAAGTTTGATTAACCCTCACTTGTACGTATTTGACTAGCTACGGCTGTGTGAATAGTTGGATCGTCTAACCAGTGCATCCTGTCACACAACTGAGTTACTCGCATATTCTCGTAAAGAGAATGAACTTAAAAAAGGTGGTAGGAAGGAGTATGTTGACAGGCAGTGTAGCAAAATAGTTTTATTCAAGCCAGACTGAAATCATACAGTCCAACGTATGTGTCAAGCCGATTGTTGACCATCTCCAAAACTGTTTATGGACTGATCTTGTTCTTCATTAATTCCATACTCAATATTTCTCACTAACGTTAATTTTCTACTAATTTGACATTGTATTACTGCGTGATAGTCAGCCTTATCTCCGCATGCACACTGCGCTATGTGAGTCCGTTTATTCGGTGGCCAGTGTTTTGTTGAATCATAGTTTGGCTAACTGTCATCACATGTGTAGTGATAGTTTCGCCGATATGCGATCATTCTCTGATTGTTTCTTTGTCTCGAATAAGGAGGCGGAAGCGTTTTGCCCAGTTGAGCAAAGTCATTTCTACATTGCGCATGAGCGTGCTGTTCGTTGCTTAAACTCCGCTTTCCGCTATGCATCGCTTGTGTGCGGTCTTCGTGTTATCGACCAGTCTCGATTGGCACGTTCTCTTCATCATACTGCGCACTCGTGCGGCCTTCTTTGCAAACACGCACGTGACCTTTGCCACGTGTTTGTGCAACTTGACTTTTTGTCAGTAGGGGCCAGTTACCTCTAGCTTGTTGGAACGGTGCACTGTGCAACTGCAGTCATATTTTTGTTGAGTGCCAACTCCAGTCTGCTTGCTCCCCAATGTTGTTCCCATGCCTATTGAATTTTAGTCCCCATTTCCTTCCGAGTCGTTCAAATTAGACTTGAGGCTTGGCGAAATGTTTTGCCGTTTTTTACGGAAGCGGAAGTAAGCAGAATGGTAGCTCCTGTTTGTCCCCCGTACCGTACGACAAATGGTCTGCTCATATGAACAGTTAGTCGATTCGCCAACACGTGTTTGGAAAAAACCTATGGTAACTTATTAATTGGCAGTCCCCAGCTTTGTTAAGTGAGAACCAATTGTGAACAATCTGGGTTTCGCTTGAACTCGAACCAGCGACCAAAACATCCGCAAACGCTGCAAGCTATCTATCAGTTGAGCCACGAAACCACGCCAGTAGATTGGAAATTCCGCATTTAAACTTCCACCTACCCGTCTCACTGTCTCACATGGAATCCACCACATGATCCAAGGAGTCGATTGCCGCGACAAGATGACCCAAAACAGTTCACGTTGGAATCCACCAACATCACTGTTGAGCAATGAAACTGTGTTACCAATGAGTAATTTGGCAGATTTGGTCATTTTTAAATGCGACTCAAACCTAGAAAATCAGGGCTTCGTCTGGATTCGAACCAGTCCAAGATTTGTTTGGAAAAATCGATGCTCGTAATTGATTCCTACGGTAACCATGCTCCTAGCAAGCGTCGATACCATGTATACGGGACAAGTGTTTGCATTTTATGTCATGAATTGTGTATGCCATATGTGCGTTTAATGAAATGAGAATGCATACACACCACGACCATGGTTGGTCTACCCCCTCTCACGTGGTCAACCATTCTTGAGGCCTGGGCAACCGTAGTTGCTACCACCTATCTTATCACATTGGTTGATGCCACCCGGTGTGCGCGGTTGAACACAGACATCAGTTGGGATTGGTTGGTAGTTGTTTACGTCCTCAACAATGAGCAGGCACTTTTTGCAGTCGTGTGGTGGTCTCGCCATCACGTTTGTGAGGCTGCAAAGTGTTCATAGCTTTTGGCGGAGACCGAGTCTTTTTCAGATGTTGTATGTAATTGCCGGAGACTTAAACAGCAACACCATACCCTCTCCATAATGAAACTCGTTCAGTGCTCCCTCAGGACGATGTTGTGCTCTGGTGCTCTGTGACTATTTTAGACACTTCAGCTATATTGCGAATGACGAAATTGAAGATTGAGTGGGGAACATACTCCTTTGTTAATGCTGCGTCTCTTAACGAGTTCTTCGGGAACCTTAATCCAGACATTTCTTTTTGTGTAGGCTAGGATAAGCTGATGTGTATGAAAGTATAAAAATGTTTGCCGCACTTCTGGACCTTCTGAATTGGTGCCTGTTGCCGGGACAAATTTTGTCATCGTTTTATGTTGGTATGAACGACTGATTGATTGGACTGCTAATTACGATCAACAGTCTCTGTTGTTCTCTAACCTTTCACGTTGTGCTTCATGCTTTGATCACTCTAGTTTGTTGCTCTTCGACAACTGAAATCAAAGTGACATCCAAACGCTGCCCTTAGTAAAGAAAACATGACTGAGCAGAACATATGCATACAGTGTCATCGCTTCGAGCATTCACTCGCACTCGACTTATCCGTTGTGATTTCTTTAGGGGGAAATAAATTATGCTCATGTGGGATAGTCTGTCTCCAACCACAATATTGCATAGATGGTTGATACTGACATTCGACCACCACGCAACTGAAACGAAGATAAAAAGATGCCCTAATTGAGATACAATGGTGGATAGCTTATGCAGTTTTATTGGTAACACCCATGTTCCCCAATTCAATCTGCCTACATTTTGAAAACGACTGAATTACGTGTGTGGTAAGACGACATTCACGAAATAGAAGCCGCTCAAGTTCAAAATCCCGACAGTTCCTAAGCCCGATGGTTAATGGTTTGTCAGTTAAAATCTCATTAGTTCATATTCTCATTCGTAGAAGTTCACTATATATGACGAATGATAATCACACACCATGAAAAGTAACAAAACAACTTCAATGAAATTGCCGCTTTTACTAAAAGGCAACGCTATGTGCCATATTGTGGAGATTGTCCATAACCGTTCGACTTTTGTGACTGCTTACAGCGGTTGAAATTATTGTTCCTCTGTCAATAGTCGCTTTCTTCTGTTCTGGACAGGGTTTGCCACTTGCTCTCCTCTTGCTACTGTCCTTTCTATTAGTCTACTTATAGTAAGAATGTTAACGTTTGTTCGTCCCACTGTATTATCCCATCTCTTATATTGTCATGCCTCGATAACGTTTTACCTCAATGGAATTGCTTGTTGTACACAAGTATGTAAAGACCGCATAATCGGAGGAAGTCTTCCTGAAAAAGACTGGCTGAAATGTCCCTCTGAACTCGAACGCCGTGATCCACTGTGTAATGTTCGACTTGAAATTAACGAAGTCCCCGGTTACCTACCAGTAATCTGAGATGTGCCGCATAGCAGGTTTAGTGAGATTGGGGATTTCGATCCGTATCGGAAGTCCTAATCGGAGTTAATAGGACAGTTACTGTCTTCTGTCGAGACGATCGGGCGACCAGGTCACTACCCGGTCGAAAGTGGATTAGCGTTCACTCGCACCTAATGTGAAGTCACTGGCGCAATGATCAGAGCAGTTGCCTGATGAGTCTGGCCAGAGTTCCATTCCCAGCCGTGACAAGGATATGCACTACTGACGGACTCTAGCACGAGCGATACTCGAGTTCAGTACTTCTTTTCGAAAGAGGCTGACTGGGAAGTCTTTGTGAGTGCCATAGGTGCGGTCAAATGTGAGTGATGTTTAACTTGAAGCTTATCAAGTCCCCCGCTACTCATCAGAAATCTGGATATTGTACGAACAGCAATTCCGTATATAAACTCTCTTCGTACTCGCCCAAGAGTGCGATTGTCCTCAGACCATTGTGACGCGTAAGCACGATCTCAAAATAGTAAAAACTTCTGTGATGTCATCGTAAAGTACAAGCGCAACGGTCAGTGAATTACGCACTCTTCATCGTGGACGTATTCAACAAGTGATCTAATTTGAGTTTTTCTTCAGCCACACCGACAGAAATGGAATAAGCAAACTTTGTACGATACCTCAGAATTCCATTTCAGAGACATTGATTGAAACCAATAATCTTTGTTCTTGGCTTCAGCCTAATGGCATTTTCTTCGACAGTCACTCACTGGTTTCGAATGAATATACCTTTTCGATAAATTCCTTTTCAAGGTTCTACATTAATAAAACGGAAAATCACTGAATGAACGGCATGTACACACGACATGTTATTCCCAATGTCATTCGAAATCAGCTGGGACGGCAGTGGAAACTAAGTGATTGAATAATGCGGATCAAACAGAGCGTTTACTGGGTGTAGAGAATGGAGAGAAGATTAAGGCGTACGAGTGCATGGTTTGTTTGTACTGACTTATGCTTCGACTGGTGATTACAAACTGACCTGGGTAGACGGTGCGCCAGTGCTAATTTGCTTTTTGTGCACACTTCCTTTTTCAGCGGTGAATGAATGAAGATGGGTTTAGCTGTGCACAATAGCCACAGGCACACTCCTTGAGAATTTGCTGGGTATGCAGTAGAACACTCCAAATGCTTGGTTGATCACAATTGTTTGGTTTCACTTGTCAGTCGGAATTACAGGTTTCGTTTCGTTTGGTGATTGCCCATTTTATAATTGCAGAGTTCTGAAACGGTTGTTCTGATCCTATGGGGACATTCGACTAACTAAACCCTCGTGGGTGTTATTTTGCACACGATAATCACAGATGCAGAGGGAAAGATAGAATCCCACAGAGTGTATAATTGAAGGAATTTCGGAAACCTCTGAGGTGATTTACATATTGTGCTTAATGTACGGTGTTGAAAGCGCCGCGCATTTAATGACTTTTGACTATGTTCTGCCGGGTGTTTTTGAACTGGAACGTTTCGTTGCTGAACAACATCGCTATATGGATGCAGTATCAGAGAGTCCTTAGCTAAAATTCGTGGGTTCTACTTGCATTGTGCGTTAGAAATAAAAGGTTCAAGAACAGTGGAGCGGTGCTAGTCTTTTTAGACTCCAATAAACACTAACCTACAAGCTGTTCGTTTTTACCTGATTACCCGTTACTCTCGTGGGTCAACTTTGTGCAACGGGGAGACATCGAGGGATAGCGTCCTTCCGAAATAGGGGTTCCGGCGATATTTCTGTAAAAGGAGGTATCATGAACGAGCATGAGCAAGAGGCCCAGTAAGCCATGCACACGACTTACACAGTCGAAAACCAAAATGATGTTAATAGAACGGTAGTACGCTCTGTTACACAATTTAAATCCAACCCCTGCTTGTTTGCTAGTCTCGATTGCACCTTGCAATACATTTAAAGGGTTACTAGCATTTCGTGCGGCACTTCGAGGTTTCAGAAACTGTTGAATGTGTGAACTACCAAAGGTGTACAGACCAGCGATACCAACTTTGCAAATATTTGGCTCTCCATACCATACGACCGTAAGATGGCTGATCGAGGTGATCACAGCACTCAGACAAAAAATTTCCGCACAGTTTTTTTGATACCTTTGGATTTGTTGATTTGATAGTTAACTCAGAAGCACTTGACACGAAGATGCTTTCTTTGGACTTTTCATCGCTTCTTATGAATGTTCATTTACCAGATGCACTCAGTTCCATTCGTGGTCTAGTGGATGAACATTAAGCACCAACGTGTCTTTTCAGTGAACTTCGTGAGGAATTATTACCACGCCACACAGGACGTGCAATTCAAATTCAACAACCAGTAACAGATATTTTGATTCACGAACTTCTGTAGATCATATTGTTCATACGACAACCTCGTTGTTCGCCATCCTTCACAACTTCTTGATTTTCTACTTTCACAACTCTAGCAACTATTGTACCTACGGTGTTTATCTGCCATCAGTAGGTGGTCGTGGACATTCAGCCTGTGGCTTTTCATGTGAAATCGGTTTTACAACGTTCTGGCACATCGACCCGAGCTATACTGCTACCTTGACGTGGTGGTCGGGCTTGTGTACTGTTTTGATCCGGCGGGCTATGCTGACTAGGACTCCGGTCCTTCCAGGTGCAACCTTGTCAGACAGGCCAAAGGGGAGCAGTCAGACGAAAAGCAGTTACACTCATAGGATTGTATGTCGCA
>QNGE01004360.1:25412-44876 GCA_008508345.1 Paragonimus westermani
TGGGTCACGTTCTCCGTATGCCAGCTGAGCGTTTACCGTACCGGGCATTATATACTGAGGGCACTAGCGATTGGGTTAAACCGCGTGGTGGTCAAGCAACAACGTGGTCAGGAAATATGAAGACTTTGACTGCTCCATTGAGCAAAGTGGGCAGGCATCGCCTGCCTGGATGGGGTCCTCGTGATCACTCAAACTGTTGGTTAGAGACGCTATCCGAGATAGCGGTGTGTGGCAGTCAATGACGTACCTGTATCCATACCATTTCTATTTCTTCCATTTAGTCTTCTTCAATCTAGTCTGTTTGTTACACTTAGTCCATCTGAACCTCTGGACTTTACTTTGGACTTAACCACAATTTGAGGAGACGAACCTGAACATCTTCACCAGCATGCGAAGACACGAGTGATCACACAGGTTGCTTCGCACCGACGACCGGCCGCGCCTTGCTCACGAAAATTGCAAATGGATTACTTTGGCCGCAGTACCCAAGGAATGTCAGATGCACCACTCTTCACAAACCCTCCCGCTATCAAAGCAGTGATGAAGCCTTGAGCGCCTGGCCCACATGGCCGGCCGGCGCGTACAATTGGCCGATATTCCTAAAGGGTTGGGTAAACGGTTGCTATTCTGATGCCAATAGCAACAACAAATCGGCTAATCAAGCGCAGCCCGTTATTGTTGATGAGCGGCGCCAGTGGGGTTATTCAAGGTTAATCCTCCTGTGGTATGCGCATTTGTGAGACAGCTGTCGGTGCGCGTTTTATGCGCCGGTGTCATGCTGACGTCGGGATTTCGACCGCTGCTACGTTGACTTGGTAGGATTGTAATCCACCGATATAGCGAACTGCCGAGCTTTTGATGCCTGGCCGTACGAGGCAGTTTTGTTGCGACCTACATTGTCCTGCCTCTTTACCTATCTCTGTTTCACAGAGAACTTAGTAAAACAACGGTAGAATTCAAAGAACTGAACTTAATTGGACATGGGCGTCCCTACGCTCACTAACCGCACCCTGTACTTCTCGGAGGCTTCCGAACGAGGGACCATTGAGGTACACACTGATGCACAAAATGTTTTTCTATTCACTTCTTCCATCTTGCCCACATTTCGTGATCCTGGATAGTAATAAACAATGACAGCATAGACATGTTGAAGACATAATATTTACGCAAAACGGTTTTCGAGTAATTTGGGCAAAAAAAATTCATCTCATGCACACCCTTGGCGAGATGATAGACATCTTGAAGAGGTATTTGCATTGGTGCTGAGCTCGCAGTACCACAAGTTTTGTGTGAACGCCTAACATCCAATGTTTTCAGTTGACCAGTCCTGGAAGTGAATAACAAATAGGTATATTAGTTGCACATAACAGGGTAAGGGAAACGTTTCTTAGACTCCAACCCTGTTTACCTCGTACAGGATTGGCACACCAGTTTAATGAGAGTATCCCGATGCATAATGTTTCTTTCCTTACATGAATTGACGCACGTTCAGCCTTCTTCAAACGAAAGGCTTTCCTAAGCACACATGTATCAGGATCATGGAAAGAAATAATTTTGAGGCGAGAAGATTGTCACAGCCCATGACAATTAATAACGCGAATTAATTGAACAAATGTCACTTGCTTTCGACTGTTGTAATCGTATGTGGTCAGTGTGAACCAAGAACGACCTGATTCCTAATCAGTGAAATGAAGTAACATGATGTTATCAGTAAGCTGTAACCCTTGTCTACAATATCAGTGTTACCTCCATTTGATGGTCATTGAATTTGGTTGACCATCCTATGCACAACCCACGTTGACCTAACCACGGTAAATCCCATATGACCTTTGTTAATATGATTTCGCTAACAACACCCTTGGCATAAACCGCCCGAGATGGCTGAAACATAAATTCTTTCAGTTTGCTACTATCTTTCCGTTATTTTCGATACATTGATTAACAACATGTGAATCACAAAGCTTTATCTTTGTGACTACGTTTGATGCAGATATTTGTTTGAAGAAGGTTGCGTAGGAAATTTTAGTCGAGAGTGTTACATGTTTAGCTGGAATACAGGCCTCCGATAACACAGGACACGTCCGCGTCATTTGGCGAGTGAGCAATGAGAGGGAACTAAAGAAACCCGTCTGACCAAAATATATTGGTATTTTGGGTGCATCAGCTAATCAGTTTTCTAGGGAGAATGTTCCTGTAAAGTGGCAATTTGACGGGCGGCCGAGTGAGCATCATAACTTTGGATTGCTTTTTACGGACACTTCGCAGATCATCTGCAATCCGTGATCGCTGGGTACCCTACCCACTTCGTTTGTCTGCAATTTTCCCAACTTTAAGTCTGCTCTTTTCCCGTCGGTAATGTAATTTATCAAACTGAGATTAGTTTATGCCTTTCACCGGAACTGGACATTTTGGTCGTTTTCGGTTAATTTAAACTGGTCCATTCCAATTTCTCTGCTCCTAGCTCCGGCATGCCCACAACCCAGCTGATCATGAACATGTCGTTTTTGATACATGATCAGTATTTTTAAGTAGCCCGACAGTACCGTTGGGTTGTCAAAACCATCATGCTCGACCATTTTTTTTCTTCAACTTAACCACCCTCTCATTGTTAACCAGCATGCACTCTGTATCGCCGCTCTTGTCAATGTACGCTCTGTTTGAGCACTTGTTTCAACATCTTACAAGCCACCCGATCTTGTCAACCGACCTGTTGTTTTGCATCTTGATATTAAAGTCACTACCAGAGCCTGATAGTATTTCCCTCGAACTTACAGCAATCATGTCATATTCTGAGTTAACTATAGTTCCCATATCAGTCTTGTTAACTGGCGAGGTCCCAATTTATGATGGCACAATGACTCTCTCTAACTGACACGTCCCTTATGGATTTGCTTGTCAGCATAGACTAGCTAGTGTCACCGGCCGAAATTGATGGAACAATATGAATTGCGGATCAAAACTGTTGTTTTTGGTGAGGAGTGATGTTGCTAAACCGAGAAAACAGATGTGAAATATGGATGATTTGAGGTTCACACTGTCCACTTTCATCTAGCACTGCGGTATAACAGTAAAAAATGACCATTTTTTGAAGTGCTTGTACGAGTGATTCGATTCGTCCCAATAAAGTGACACAGCTAATCTCGTGGCATCCGACTAAATTCAACGCAGTTAACTTGACAATACTTGTTTGTTGTATGGAATCCTTACGCCTAATTGTCCACTTTTCCCAAGATCACTTTCCATCTCGCCATAATATATTTGCTTGTTCCCTAAGGTCTATTCATTTATCTTGCGATTTTTTTTCACAGGAAAATCCTGACGTTCATTTTGTGAAAACCGTTAACTAATTTTTACAAACGTAATGTGTATTTCACTATCTGCCCAGTGGCTTACTCTTTTCCGGGGGTACAGAAAGCTTCAAAATTTTCAGTCGTTTCTCTTTTCATTGTGATCATCCATAGTTGTTATAGATGGACAATATTGCGACCGTAAATTCGGATTGCGAAATCGCTCCCCAGACACCGACAGAGATCAATATTGAAACGCCTCCAACTAGGATATCTCCTCCTCTGTTCGAGTAGGCGCTAAATACTGCAACTTCACCATTGGACTATTTACCTTCTCGAAACACTTCGTTATAACTCGTTCGGTTCTAAATTCATTGCTTTCTGACTAGAAACTGAGGTTATTGCTTTTAGTGAAGACCTGCGCGTACGTCTAATTAATCTTTTGTCCCCCCATATTCTTCAGATTACAGATTTAACCGTCATCCAGTTGACAGAACGTTTGAAAGATTTGACGGATTTGGTGAAACGAACAGAGTCGGAAATGTAAGTAATTCAATCACTCATGACGGCCGATGAGAAATTCGGCTGATCTGCCACTTTGACAGTTGGTTCGGTTTACTTGTGTGAACCCACGCAGCAAATAGGTACCGGGCAATCAGCTCCGTTGAGCTCTACATTCATATGTTTAATGTTCCCAATTTCTTTACAGCCTCTGTGATCACGTAACTCACTGATCGTTACATTTATGGAATGTTTTTGCTTTTCTAATGAACGCATTTTTGTCGATCGTCGGTTTATCTCACAAAATCCAACGGGAGGTGGGGGGGGTTACAGTTCACTTTTTTGGAACGCGGTTAGGCAGTCTTAGCGACAGTTGATTTGTTCAACTAAGTGACCTTTGATATATCCGAGGGTTTTCATAAGGCAAACATTCGACCTGTTATCATTCGCGCATCGTTCACTTTCTCGGTAACTCTTCGACTCACTCCCTAAAAGAACCCCGAAATCTGGTGTCCACTTATTTTCTCATACCATTCGATTTGTTGGTCGCCGTTATTTCTGACGAAATGGGGATCGTGGACAATTAGTTAGTTTGGTTTACATTTCACATCATGTGAAATCCGACATGAGCTGCTTTCAGGCAGCCCGAGGCTATTGGAAATGTTGGTTATCTTAATGGGGTCTTTCTCTGGACTGTCATCAGCCTGACAATGATGTTAGTAATGTGATTACCTTGACCATTTGTGTTCGAATGTAGGTCATGTCGAGGTATTTCTCCTACAGATCACCAGCAACGTGGCATATAGACCAATACCGCATTTCAGCTAATTGATTAATTTTCCAATCTTCCGTTCTAATTATATCTATCGTACAAGCATTCTCGATTACTCTTAGTGGGTTCCGTCAGCACCGCTGCTCTTTTTGTACAACTCTAAATTTTTCAAATCCTCCTCATCCTTTGTTCTTGGCCTTCGGTGTTGTTACCCAGAAATAAATATGCTAATCACTATCTACGTAAGTGTGCTGAGTTGTGCATTCCTCTTTTTGTGTATCAACCGACCAGGTGTTTCTTAAACAATCGAACACCGAAATCGATTTCCCTCTCACCGAAACTTAGATGATGTTAATGTGTGCACAGTGCGTAATTAATGAGTTTGTAAGATTCACATAATCTGTTACCTGCTCTCCGGGAACTACGCTCCTACGCTCTACCAAAATGCATATACTGATTTCCATTATACCATGAGCTACCATAGCTTCGCGTATGTTATCTTCTTGTTCCACCTTTTTTCGCGCTGATTTTCTTACCATTTTTCTTCGCCCAAATTGTCATTGTGTACGAAGCGGAAACGACCATTGGGTATGACTTCAACATGCGAGCTATCATTGCTAGTGCAGTAAACAAATCTCATTGATTGATCCACCATACCCATCTCCACTCCAAAGAGGACAACAAATCTCATGGCCCACGTGGTGTTCTCCGTCAGCGCAGTTGGCTGGTTCGACACTAATTGTCTATGGCGTTGTGAACTGAGGTGCTTTCGGCATACGTCTCTTTTGTACTGATTATGGTGCTTAATAGACCGCGGTTCGTGCCCGGATCTGTAGAAGACAGTCAGGTCTGATACATTGTTTGCACTTACACAGATACCTAGCCACGTGAACTACTCGCTTACATCTGATGCACCGTTTCAGAATTATCACGCGATCAGTTTGTTCGTTGCTTGTAATTGACGTGATTTCGCGTTTGATGGGTGTTTTTACCCGCAAATTTTTCACATAAACTGGAAAAGTATTCTGACTTTTACAAAGTGAGGTGGCGTGTTTGATGCTCATGGTTAATCGGAAACAACCAGTTTCACATTTGCCACTCAGACATGCGTCAACAGCACTTGCAACGCCATAAACTGCTAACAACTGTACCGATCTTCAGACTCTGTTAGATCTAAACTGCACAATTAACTCACAAATGAGTTATCAACTGCAAATGTCTTTAGTGAAATGTATGATCAAGGTTCATGGGTTACGCATATCATGACGTTTGTCCATTAAACATACTCAAGTTATTCCAGTTTACTTTGTTAAAATACAATACCGTCTGATATCTTGAGGCAAACTGAATTTGTTCTGCAGATACTTTGAATCTGAATCAAGCAACAACTAACTCACAAATGGGCTATTAACCACATTCTCTAAAGCCTCGAGTTCATGTTTAATCGTAATTATCTGACAATCTACTTATGGCATCCGTGGAAAGGATATGCACTGCCGCCGAGCCCTAACAACTGTGAAACACGAATCTAGTGCATTTTTGAAGTAGGCTGGCTGGAAATTATGTCTGAATGAGAAGATTTCAACCAAACGCGAGTGGTGTTCAAGTTCCTTGTTTTTCTCTTTCACATTGTTTGACTTATACGTCGTTTTTTGACCCGTTGCTGTTGTAGCCAAGGCACACAACGCTTAATTGATGCCTACCGAAACAATCCTAGCCTGGGTAGCTCAAAGTTGGTTGAACCGAAGGAAGAATTTCTTAGACAGCGCGTTGCATCGCTCAATGATCTTATCAATCGACTTGAAGTGAGTTCGTACTGTCTCCTTTGTTATTGATTGGGTAGTGATTGTGAGCAACTTACATGGCAGCGTAAACATTTGTTTTTCTTTAGTTCATCTTACAAATACGGTCGAATTCTCTTGAAAGTAACATTCTACTTGACACAAAGCAGCGGACTTGGTGCAAGTTTCAATTAATCAGTTTCAAGCTACTTTAGGTTACATTCCTCAAGCTGTCAGGTACATTGGTGACTTCTTTTTTTTAATTCAGCGTCCACGTTATTGAACCGGAAACTGTCTTATCTTGCATGGTCTCCTAACACTGTCACACAACGCCAATGTCTCAGTGCACAAAGATTTATTTCTTAGGTCAAGTAGGCCAGCTGGAACGACGATACTTACCAGTTGCATGGTTTGTGATCTGAGCCCCGATTGTTTTGATTGCTTCCGTCAACAGTATGCAGCACTTATGTGGATCACCATGCCACTCGTCAGCAAACTCTACAATGCCGAGGCTGTAAGGTGTTTATAAAACCAAGAATTACGACAGTCCCTATTAATCTTTGGTGTGAAATGGGGTTTTTGTGCTCTACTTGTTGATCACTTGAGTTTACGAGTTTTTTAACCTTTCTGTACAGTTGTTCTTTTTGAGTCTTGGATACACAACTCAGTTAGTTTTCTTTTGTTTGTGTTGTTTCACCATCGTCATGCCGCCATAGTTCGTATACATTTTGTTAGGGTTCGAATGAAAGCAGGCGATCTCTCCAATACTCTGATCAGCTTGCTTACACGTGGTCTTGCATGTTACACGACAGTGGATACCTTATGGTGTAGGAACTTGAAATTGCGCCCCAACTTGTTACAGTCGTATACCTATGATGCCACGCAATTTCATAAATCGTTGGTGCGTCTTATACTCAATAAATAGATAAACATATTGCCGATCATATACTTGGCCTGTCACTCTGTTAGTTTACATTGCCTTGATGCAACGTGTTCGCACTCAGCACAATCCAGTCGATGCGATTAACACTCCGTGTCTAGACGAGAGGTTTGGATCACTTAAACAAAAGGAAGTCAATAGGTAGGAAGAAAGTCAGAGTTATCGCTCCACACGAGTCGTAATTGACGAATATTGTGAGCGTATGTAAACCGTACGCTAATCTCCAATTTTCCTTAGTAACATTCCGATTTATTGCCATTCTTTATATTGCTCCGTTGTACCTTCATTGTTCAATCCGCCTTTATGTCCGAAAATTACTACATTGTCTGTTTCTTGACTAATTTTTACCCCCCCCCCTACAGGATCGATATTCCAAAGTCGGTGGTGACCAGGCTCTAAGTGATGCACGTTCCCAAGCAGTCAAATTGCAGCAAGACCCAAATGATGTCTGTCAACAGCAAAACGAGAAAAGTGCATCGTGAGTTCATGAGTGCCTGCTTACTGCTAGCTTGTATCGACCATTCATGAACCCTACATTACTGTAGGCTTCACCACTAGTTCAAACAACCCATTGTGATACAACACGCCTCTTTTCGGCCAGAGTGGCACGTAATTTCAAAATTCCTTCCCGCGTTGAACGCTGGATATTGCCCATTTTTGTCATTGCTCCCAACCACATCGCTCAGAGTATGCTTACCAAAATCGCCATCGCCCCCCGTTTTCATTTGATCACATTGATGGACCCAATGGCCAATTCAAACGGGTCACTGACTGGAACGCGTGTCTCCTGTCGGCTATGTTCAGTCGAAGCGTATGTCGGCTGTTCTGTATCTGCCTAAGGATTCGTTGTGCTCGCATTATTGCACCTGCACAATAACTCCGGAATACTCGTGTTTAGACTTTGACAATAATGGAGATCGTCAAATTTGCTACAAGTCAACTGCAATGTGCAGCATGTATCGTATTTAAGTAAGAAACAAACGAAGTCTTCTCATCGTGTCCGTTAGGTCATGATGGGCGATTTTCCAACATGCCATTACAGCTGCGGAACCCCATGAATTACGCCTGTGTGAACTGTATTCCGTTGTCAGCACCACTGATTCCCGGAGTGGCATTTCGATTCATCATGTGCTTCGACACGTTGTTGGCTGCAGTTGCAGACATTCCGCATAATGACAATTTCGGGTCATTTGCTAAATGCACTCTCTATAACGATTTGCAAAATTGTTGTGCGCATACGATCAAAAAGCATGCGGTCTTAGATACTTCTGCACACTTTCCACGTGAACGAACCAAATAACCCCCTCCAACTAGTTATGCCAAGTTAATTTTTGTGGCTGTGTGCTAGGACATTCCTGCTATTGATACTGGTATTTCTTGTATCCACCTGCTGAAGGACGCAATCCCGAAATATCTTTTGAGTAACCAAGTGCCTGCACCCAGGTGGTGGAAATTTGTTTCCATCAAAAGGTCACTTCGCCTGAAAATTGTTCTAATTCAGCATATTGACGTTTGGCTGTGCAAAGAATGTGATGTTGGTGTGAAAACGTTTGCCATAATCTGTCTTTTTCCGTCGAATCGCAGACCATTGTTGCATTTACCGGGAGCTCAACCATCGTACTTTTCAAGGCTCGATATATTTCCTTGTCAGTCGAGCCATTGCACCTTCTGGTTTGCGGACGTTTGAATTGATCAGTCTAAGCAAAACCTTCGTTTGCGCAATAGTCTCCATCGACCGGTACTTGATACCGTTTTCATAACCAAACAACAGGGTTGTCCGGGTGTTTCAGATAGTTGGCGATTAGCCGCGTTCTGACGATAGCTACACGATCAGAAATTACTTCATGCTGGAGGACATTCCGTTAGAATGAACACGCACTAATTTTACTAAGCGCCTGGTTAACACACTATACCGCGTCAGCCTGCTGCATGGTGTCATCTCTTCTTGTGGTTCATTGCGAAAGACTAGTAAAACGTACGTTATTACGAAAGCAAGTTCGGTTCGGATATATCCCAACATGTCTAGTAGAATAGTCTGATATTTGTCCGTCATAATGCTTGCAATTTATCTAGTGACGTTTATATTTCTTAAGTGCTTGGACAAGAGTCAGCACCGTTTTGAAGTCGAAGTACGGTGCGTACCAAATGAGGCTCCACCACACCGGACGCTGTATACTGAGACCACCAACAGTTGGGTGAAACTACGTGGTGGTTAACTAACAACGTGGTCACAAAATATGAAGGCCGTGACCGTTCCATTGGGTTAGGTCGGTACGCGTCGTCTGTCCGGTTGGGATCTTGGTGATCACTCAAATCGTAGGCTAGAATTTCTACCCATGATGACAATGTTCATCAGCTTACCCTTTTTTCATCACTTTTTATCCCTGATAGTTTTTTCTTCTAGGTTTTTCTACGTCACCGTTGAGGTGAGCGGCAGCTCGAAATGCAATATCTTTTTGTCAGCCTCATTTTCGTTGACAATGGATGAATGAAAAAATGAATTCCTGCAAGATTACCCCTGCCTTTTTAGTGTCGTTTCAAACGTGAATGCCGGTGTCCTCATCTCGGTGTGACTGAAAACCTTAAACGAACACATGACGTCTAATTTGTTCAAGGATCATCGTCTCTTGTTTGAACCGTCTGCATTCCCTGTTTGCGGAATAATTCACATCACATGTAATCAGTTTGAGGCATTGATACCTGTTTTCGAAAATGGAAGAATGGCCGTCAGAGAGTACTGTGAAGGTTTCTTGCTGGTGAACTGCCTAGAAGTATCCGATTGACCGAAACGAAACGATCTCCGTGGCGTTACTAATCCTAGCTTCCTGAACACCGGTCCCACTTTTCACACAACTGTTCGTTCTGAACTTTGATTTGACCGTTGCAGTATTGTCAATACGAGTCGAAAATTTGGCAACTTTATTTGCAACAACATCCACTCACTGATATGTTCAACTTTTTCAGTCCATTGCAAAGTTTTGACCGGTCATCCTCTGGGAAAGGGGTTTAATCGGCTGTTGTCGAGAGTCTTCGAGCAACTTCTGGTATATAAATTGAGCATCCCAATCGATCACAGCTTCCTCATTCCCATGTACTTTTCAGTCAGCCCTTTCCGAAAAGAAGCGCTGTACTCGAGTTCCGTCTCTTTGTATCCTCCCCACGGCCGGAACTGCAACTCCGACCGTTCTTTCTATGTTGAAGATCTCACCATTGACCTCACATTAGGCACGAGTTGAATTAGTATAAGCAAACGCCAAGTCACATTCGCCTGTGAGTGATGCGCTGTTGTTGTAGAGGACTGCGGTTGCTCGAAGGGTGTTGTTATTGGTCTTTTTCTTATCGCCAAGTTTTCGTAAAATCAGAGTACACGTGCTTGTATATTATCCCACCTGGCCGGCACGGCAGGGAGAGCAGTGGTATGGCCGAGACAACAAAATGTGTCCCAAGACATCTGTATTGTACGACCTGTGTTGTCTTTGTGTTAGAACGCAATGAGCTCCTAGTACTATATCTAACAATCAATGGGACGAAGCTGTTGAATGTATATGGACCAATCTGCTGTGAGCAGTCCAAGTAACGATTACTTTCATCAGCTTGACATGACCATCATAACAGTGGTTTTACTACTGAGATCGTGTAGATCACTGTAGTTTCACAAGCATTTGACAAAACGTTTTCCCTTCTGATGTTTTCACTATAAGGTCACACTATGGTCTTATTTTCTGAAGCCCGACAAGCGTACACAAAGAAGTGAACGAGGAAACGTTTATCTATCAAAGTAACCGGAAAAATTCTTTTTACTCGTTTTTCATTCAAAGTGCCCACACACATATCTGTTGGGAACAAAGACCGCTGCACTTTGTCGTGTGTTCGTCAATTCACACAGTGGCATGTTCTGTGCAGCATTTGGGTTTTTGCCTCGCCATCGAACTCGAAGTCTGTCTCCCATACGGTACATCAGTTGCTCTCTTTTAGTGTCTGTGGTCTCTACGTAATAAGAACAGATCGGTGTTCAGGACAACCCATGACCGAGTGCGCTCCCAATAGGCCGGTACTGGTAGTGTCATTGTGTGAACATCTGATTCAAACTAGTGTAAAGACCCATACTTCACCGGCGCGTTGCACACCCTTTCAACAGGCCCATTGACTGACCCTGTGAATTCTTTCTATTTGAAACCGAATTTCTAAGAGGTTGACTTAACATTATGTATTAGGCAGTATTGATTATGATGATGTAATTAATCTTTTCATCACGCTTTTGCATTCTCCTTCAGCTTGGACGATTTCGACTCAGATACTTCGTTCAATTCGGAACCTGAAGACTCTTCAACAGCGCCCAGTTTACCTACCTCGAACACTGTACCTACTGACCGCAAATCTCCGTACGTTGGCTACGCCACCACAAAATACGAGTATGAGGGTAAGCACATCCTGATTTTGTCTCGAATTGCCGGTCTTACACATCGCAATTGTGCTTGGGCTCAGTGAGAGAAGACGGAGGAACAAACGCATAATTCTTGTCTCCCTCACATTGTATCAATAAACAGCTCGTTTGCATGGTAGGCTCCACCAATCGATAGGCATTATTTGTGTGTTTCTGGTTTTGCTGGTACGTAGTTGGTAACTCACTCTCACTTTTGTAACGATGCACCTATGCGACTAGTGGAGGCGCCTCCTATATGCGTTTTCTGTTCATCTCTTTTGCGCTCGAAACTCAATCTGATTACGGACAAACTTAGGGCATCCCATATGTGGATGCAGTTCAAGAGTTTCTGACTTAACTCTGTAACCGTAATTATCATCAATGCTTCAAATATCTGAAGTTTTTAAGTGCATTTTCGAATTTTCATTTTATCTGATCTGGTTACCTACCATTTTTGTTTCTCCGCATTGGTTGTGTGACCTATATTGTGGGGGGGGGCTGCTCGTGGTTTCTGCCAGCCTTCCAAAAGTGTTGAAGTTTGAACATTCTTATCGCGGCTCACGGGCTTGTTCTGTGATGTTGACAGTGATCCACGCACATCTCCGTGCGGCTTTACTAGAAATCCTTTTCCATTCATCGAATTTGTCTGTAAGTTCCACGCTACCGTGATCTGCGTACAAATGATCAGCTCTTCCGTACGCTGATCAGCTTTTGTGATAGGCTTAAAATTTTTACTGAGGTTTTTCCTGGTCTTGGTATTTGATTTTTGATGGTTCCTGGTGGGAACTTTTATTTTAGTACCTCGGGTTTTTACAGTTTTCAGGTTGAACATCACTCATATTCGATCGCAGCGTTCGCATTCACGTAGACTTTCCAGCCAGTCTCTTTCGAAAAAAAGCACTAGACTCGAGTTTCGTTCTCATCAGAGCCACGGCCCAGCTTTGAACTCCGGCCACACTTTCATGATGCAACCGTCTTGACCACTGCGCCATTGATGAGTAGTCGGTGATTTGGTTGATTTAAGTTGACTGTCTTCCATATTTAATCGTAGCTTCCACATTCTGTTTGACTAGTTAGTCAGTCTGTTTTGTAAAGAAGCTCTCGGGTTGGGGTTCACTTTCCGTTTGTTGTGACGACGATAACGGAGAAATTAATAAAATGTAGCGGATTTTCGGATTTCACCTTTCTTTGCGTTCCTCATTTATGTTTCGAACCGAGACGCTGATCCATTCAGCTATCGACTTTGGGTGCATCGCGTGTTTTTGGTACATTTGCTACCATTTGTTTCATCTGTAAACAACCACAAGATGGATTATGTTGACCTAGTTAATAAAGTGCCCAAAATTGTGATCACATCACGAGTAGTGCATCCAGCACTAAAAAAAAATAAACTATTCATGTCTTTTAACATCATTTCTATCTCTCTAAATTCCTCTTCTGTACTTTATCTGGAAAGAGTACACAAACCGAGTAGGCCGTCCGTTAAGTGTGGTTTTAAGTGATTGTCAAAAATGACTTCTATTATTTTCCATGAGATCTGAAAATCTTCGTATTTGTGAGTAGTCAAGTTTGAGAGACTATAACTTGCCCTCTCAATACGTTTTCGTCTATTTCTTCGTCATCATCTTCAGCTTGGAACCCGTGGTACCTGGTAGTATGGCTTGAGCTGCGGCTGTCGTTGTCAATAGTCCACAATGGGGCAACGTAATAAATAGCCACAAATATATGGCAAAATCGATTGTCATGTCAGAGGTTGTTTCCAACCAGCAGTGCGAATAGTTGCGAGCTCCCCAACTAAGTATACGGCATCTACCAGCCTTGCCAGTGGATTGACTGACCGAGGCTTTCAAGGTCCATGACCACTTCATCGTCTATCCACATTGCGGTTTCTTCCGTCCATCAGCATTCACACAGAACAATGTGCGGTTCCACAGACGCTCCGTCGACGCACTGAGTACGACACCCTATCAACGATGCCTGCGCATTGTCATTACCTCGGTTATCGGTCATTAAAATGCGCACTCCCCGGATGCACGCCAACGGACTGTCGCACTGTTGCCATTAAGTCTACTCACGTGATGCTGGGCAATTGACGGAGATAGCAGGGATCGAGTACCGAGAGTCCATATGCACTTTCCGCACGTATGCGCCAGATCTCTGATCCACAGCGCAAATCTGAACGCATATGTGGATCGTAAACTCTGCTTTGAATCAATAAATAAACCTTTTTGCGGCGCCACATGACGAAGGTTTGTGAATCCATTACATGTCTTCACTGTCATGGAAACCTCATCAGCAATATGACAACCCAGTGAGATGATACTGCACAGGTAGGGGAAGTAATTGACAGTCTCAAGCGCCCTGCCTGCAATAAAAAAATGTAGTTATTACCAACCGAGTTTTGTAACAGCACTTCGAAAGGGCAAAGTACACATACAGACCAACTTTGTCTACATGCGGCTCGCAGTACAACTGAATGAGGCAAATTCGTCCATATCCTCAATATCAGCCAGTTTACTACGTGGTAAAGGCTCCACTCCGAGATTATTCGAACCTCTGAGTGCTCGTTCCAGAATACCGTACGTCACAAAGTTGAACAGATTAGGGAAAGTGGACATCTCTGTCGGTCACCGCTTGACATCGCACATGCCCAAAATGGTTCCCCATAAATGCGTGTTCTGCACCCGGAGCATGTATACAGCAGCGTCAATAAGTTGATGCCTGTGCGATGAAGTCATCTTCAGGAAGCGTGTTGGCAACCAAACCACAAACATTTTGATTCAAAGTTAACTCAACCGTTGACACAGAAAAGGAATGCCGATGCTGCAGTGTCTATCGATAAACCCGTGACCAGGCCGGAAATCCGCCTGTTCTTCTCTTATCTGGTTATTCATATGTTTCGTATGTCGCCGCTTCATGAAGCTTGTGAGCATATTGGATGTGGTAGAGCCAATGTTAATATCTCTGTGGTATTCGCATGGTATCCTGATGTCCTTTTTGAAAGTGCGTGTAACGATTCACGTCTGATCGTTGAGTTACGCGTAGTCCTAAAACGGATCCCCAAAATGAGAACAAGATTGGATCCAACAATTTCTACGGTACTATTAACGGAATGCATCAATAATTACAAAAGGCAAACCTCAATCGTTCGCGACGATAGTCTCGTCCAGCAAAATCAACAGCTTCTCAACAGGACCAACAAGGTCAAAGGTGAACCGACACGCCAGCGGACCAGGACAAGAATGGCCACTCGCGCGGCGGACATTTAGTGACACATTAGTTCAATAAAACAAAATGGGGTGGGTGAGGTAGTGGGAACAAGTGTCAGGTTAGTGGGGAAAATGGGGAAAGCAAGCGATGGGAACGAATTTTCGTAGTTCATGGACCAACAAATTTACAGTGGGCATGATTGTTGGTAAGCATCAGTCGTGAGGCACCTCTTCAGTCTCCCATATGGGGCAGAGGAGTGTGGTCTGTTGCGATAATATTCACCCCTCACCATTCTTGAAGATGGTTGGAGGAAGAAGTTCCGGATTAGGTCTTTATTAATTTACAATGATTTAAGCTCCAAACCCAATTCGTTCCCGATGGAGGATCGTTTGAAATTTCATAGTTAATCGCACAGTCCTCGTTATCCACAGACGAAAGAGCTGGCCAAGACCAGCTGAACTGTTCTTCGAAGTGCTCAGTCTACTTGCCAAGTCACCGCAACAGGTTGTGATTGCGCGGGTCACCTTTTTCACGTCTAGTCTCGTCAACATCTTATCGGTGGCCAGTGCAGTCCCGAACTTCAGAATGCAACACCCGGTTTTTCCCCAATAAAATACCTTTTCCATATTTTTGTTTATCTCAGAGAAGTAAACCTAACGGCTTTCATATAGACCTTTCGTAAGTTTGCGCATCACTTCATGATGGTGTTTGTTGTATTCGAAATCAAGGGGATCATTCGAAGTTTGTTCACAATTATGGATGTACCAGCAGAAATTCACGTCTGTCGAGTCTGCGGTACTGTTCTGGAGCAGACTGAGAATTTTGAGAACCTTGCCTAATGCTCGTTTGAGTCACTCGACTCTTCTAACCCGAGCAGTTTAATTGTCAGCACTGTTTGTTAGGAGTTTTGTGCACCATCATCGTTCAATTTCTAACCGAGCCCTTTGTATTTTTGGGCAGGGGATCTTTGAACAGCGGCAAGATGCAAATCAAGGTGACCACAATTTGATGCATCGACGCCACCGATAGCTGGCGGCTATAGGAACAGTCTACGTCCATTGTTGAGTTGCAAAGGGTGGTCCCCATGTGACGCATTGCCATCGTTTGTACTAAAACGAGTCCGTTAGATACGCACAACTTCAGTAATCGATCACTGCTGTCAGTGTATCGCTTTCGGACACCAAACATACTGCCTATCCGGTTCTTCTCTGGGGTAAGACGACCATGCTGTGCGCTCATCATCAGCGGACGTCAATATGTCCGAGTGTTTAATTTGTGTCAGATTAATAAAAGTCTTTTTGATCTATACCAGCGGACTGACCAGAGTGATAAGTCTGACGGCACATAGGCGATCACTCGCTAGGATCCATCCAGTCGCACAGGTTCTGCTCTCCCTTAGACCTCTGCACGGTCCCCACTCCAGGTTAACTCCCAGAGGCCCTGGGAGAACACCGATGACCTATTGCCTAACCTGAGGCGAATCCAGGTGAATGGCACTGTTGGGATCGTAAAGACCTGTTTCTGAGACATAACACACATCCAGCTCCAGACTGGAGACAGCGCTCGTCAGAGCAGCTTCCTGATCTATTTGCCGAAGAGTGTGGACGTTGGAAAGTTTAATGTTTACTGGTTATCTGGGCTTGAGAAACGGGAACTTAACTACAAAGGTAGAAGAAAGTGAAAAGCTGACTAATCTATCAGGGCAACCTTAATTCCTGATATTGTCCGGTCGTCTATGCTGCCGAAGAGTGGGATAAGGTTTTCTTGCGGTACCCCACCCGGTGCCTCTGAATCAACTGCCTGAACTGCGATGCAACTGGAAACAGGATTTTCACGGATATGATGTGTATGCATTCATGCAGCCTTCATAAACGGTCTCATCTTTAGAGACTGTACGGTTTTCAAAATCAATTTTGAGTTAATCGTGTTCTCGAAACTGTTTCTTTCCAAGAAAACTATCAGGAGAGCGCAAATTTTTCTTAGCAAATGCCATAATTGAGATGGATAAGGTAAGGTTTCGATACCCAGCTGCAGCGCTTTCCCAGAAGTTCTTACCGCGTTATGCGAGCTGGCATTTTCGTACGAAAATGTCGGACTTCTCCCGTTGGCCAACGCTAGTTGCTACGCTAACCACCACTTTGAGTGTATTCAGTAGGACTGAACTCTCATAGTTGCATCAGACCACAGGGAATCTTACTGGTTTGGTTTTACTGCGGACCACCACACATTGTTTATGGCCCTTTCAGGGTGAAGATTACTTTTATTCACCATTCGAAGTAGTTCATTTGTGTCAAACCACTATGCACACTTTCTTATTATCAACAGTAAAGGTAAGTCTGTTTCACACTGACAGCGAAGCGCATATATCCGAACATTTTTTCTTCCGAGTCTCCGACAATTTATGCAGTGTCGATTGGTGACCTTCCCTCCATCTCTTCCTCTGCACTACGGTGAATCCACGTGGTATTAGAGGAACCGCCAAACTATTTTGCTACCTCTCAATAAGTTCTTTTGGGATTAACTTTTACCAGTTATTACAGGCGATCATCCGGACGATTTTGGGTCATGCTTCACTTGGGGCAATTTCGACACTCATATCTACGGACTCGAGTCTTACAGATTATTCCTGACTATTTCATTTATGCCAAACGTTGTTTCTATGACTCTAACTATCATCCTGGCTTCTTGTCCGAGTTTCGACTTATAAAGTATCACGATGTGATACATCGAAAATGTCATACTTAACTTCTTTTCGTATACGCTAAATCGATACAAGCCTATCAATATCAACTACTTTTGAATAACATTAGAGTACGGGGTTTCGTAGTCAGTCACCATGTTGTGAGCGGAAACTCTCAAGATGATGAAACCATTTGTCAGTGCTATCATAAGTCTCTGATATGGACTCTGTTACATTGCTTTGTTTGGCGTTTTTCCGTACAGGGAGCGGTACCACATATCTCGCCGCGAAACCGGGCGACCTTTTTTATGTGGTCGATTTAGACAAGGATAATTCCGGCTGGACTTCGGTGGTCTCCCAAGATGGTTCACGGAAAGGCTTCGTTCCCACCGGATTCATTGACGTGACCATGTATTGATCTGATGTTCAACCACCTCATCGAACTTTCATTTACTTAGAATACCCGCATATTTTTTACAGCCGATGCAGCTCTCTTGCATACAAATCAGCCTACTGTTTGTATCACCGTTTTTCTCAATGTGTGCCGTTCATCGATTAAGTTAATCTTACTTTCTGGTGCCAATGTTGCCTCCCTAATCTCTTATCATGATGCCCGTTCCTAATTAATTTCATTAATCTTTGTGTGTTTGAGATTTCCCCTATATTTATTTTTTTCCGCAAGTGTTTTTGTATGTTGGATCAGTACTTTTCCATTCTCACTGATTTCACATGTGCCTTCATTTTGGTTTAATTTTCCCAGTGATTTGTCTGCGCCTGCTTTGTTCCGTCCATCATTTCGTCTCCGCGCGTGCGCGCGCACTCTACTTGACTTTCTTTCCCTACACAAATCTGCACGTCCTTGATTGGTCACGTCTTGTTGACCAATCACTGTAATAAGTGCTTCCTTTTTTGTGGCCGTGCGACTTTTTGTCATCAAAATCTAGGACTATCACGTTTATTTATCTGTTCTGTGCCCGGTCGTAACACCGATACACACCTCGACTGTCCAACATTCCCTACGTTCGAATCCTTGACCATCCAACATACATTAACCGTTCACAGTGCGGTGTTTACCATCACGCGTGGCCATGCGTTTTCAGATTGCCACTGTTTTCGGTGATCAATCGCTAACTGCTTCATCTCAGTCGACTTTGTCGGTATATTTTCTACATGCTTGCTTGTGGTTTTTCTCAACTTGCGATACACCGTTGGCTGATGCAGCTTGGTGGGTCATTCTTTCTTATTGCTTGCTCTCCGTCAGACAAGTTGTTGGATCTGTCACATCCGTGTTCTTTTAATTCCCGTGATCTTCGCTGCTATCTCACGTATCAGCCATCGAGCTGTGATAATGTGACGGACCACAGATGGTCGGCGGTGATACCACAGCTTCTGGAGTGTCGTAAATCGTCGGATAAGAGGATGCTATCAGCGCTGTTGCATCTTAAGACTTGAGCGCATGTGACTCTGGTGGAATACAACGTTAGACCGGTATTGTACAGCCTTGTCCATTTCACCGCTTTACTGTAAATGTCTTCGTCAATGGCCCACCATTGAAGTATATTGCGTAGCTTTACTTTTTTCCGTCGTCGTCCGAGTGGAAACCACTTAGCGGGACAGCTTACTAGTTCATCTAAGTTGGCTAGAACAAACATGTATCCTATCCATCTAATGTATGAACAACGATAGCATCACATCGGTCGGACAGTGGTGGGCGACTGTTGCAGCTGTGCGCCGAACATAGGCTGTTTTTAGCCAGCACTAGTTTTAGGCATCGTGCACGTCATTGCTATACTTGGCGCCCTCCCTCTCTGAGTCAGACCTGGTCTCAGATAGACCACATAGCTGTTAGTTATAGGTGGCGGGGTTCCAT
>QNGE01004360.1:46490-63170 GCA_008508345.1 Paragonimus westermani
GATGACGCCTTACTCTCACTTGCAGCTCGGTTGTGTTGTTTGCAAGGTGTAGGCACCTTGATGCTGAATGTTTGAATAGGGACGTAGTCATTTTCAGTAGTTAGGTCCCTTCCCGTCCCCTTCTTATTCCTTCTCTCTTTCTATATAGGGTTTGCTGTTTCTTCATGGTTGTGTGGCAGTTAAGCATTAGTGTTAACCACTGATGTATTGCTGTCTATGATGATGATGATGATGAACAACGTTGAATAGTCGAACTAGGAAACCGCGCTTAACCGGACCGAAAATTGTCTGGAACTCACATTTGTGTAAAACGCATACTTCGGAGAAACATGACCCTATGACATCATTTTCCTTTTTTTTGTTTATGAAGCTGTGATTCTTCATTATTCTGCCATAGAACACAGTAAATCGTCTGCCCTATTGATACAGTAATAGCCATATGATTGAGGTAATTTGTCATGTGCTAGTACACCAGTTAGCTTGTCGTTTTTCAGTCAACTGCAAAGCATTCGCACCCAGCTTTCATAATAACAATCTCAAGTCACCGCAGTTAGCAAAGTGTGGGCAGTTTTTATTCTACAAACACTTCCTTCCAGTTACCAATAGCGAAATTGTGAACAGCTGTTCCAGCCTTGTTAGGTCTCGTCAGCACAACGAGTCCACAAATATTCCTAACTCTCACATTTGCTCTGTTTACACTTTATTGTTTCATTGCGATACATTTGTAAACCCGCAGCATCAGTTGAATAACAAACAAACCAGATTAAGTTAGTATACGGAAACAAGTTTGTAGATAATGACGAGACTCCATAAGAAACCGCTCTAAACCATAAGCTGCTGATTCACTAACAAATGATGCGAATTCAAAGTATTTGACAAAAATTTTGGTGACAATAGGCTGCTTGCTGGCTATAGGTATCCCGTCGACCACTTGGTTCAGCTACAGTATTCTGCACTACACGTTAGGAATCAGACGAATTAGCTATCCAGCTTGGTAGGTGTTTGGTGGGTCACCTCGCCTTCGGACGATGGTACCAATCGGTTTGATTCCATTTTTGGACGCAGTGCCTATATTTCAGCTGCTCATTTACGATCTGTAGCTTCGATTCAACAGTTCGACTTGGACGTTACTCGATCAATTCTGGAATTCGCTATACCTCATGAGGCAAACTAAATTGTATCCGGCTAATTCGTGCACACAGCTGCCTATTGGTACTCTGGATTACTCAACCATATCAATCGACAACACCAGTGTGGGCCCCCGTCGCGGGACTACGCGATCAATGTATGCCGAAAGCAGCATTCACCCTCGATACCTCAGTTATGTACAGTCAACGTTTACTGACTCGATTCGGTTAATTTGTCTGTCACTGATGGTCATGAGGTTTCTGCTTCTATGCTACGTTAACGCGATCCGTTTGGTTTAGACTGCGCTGCATGGTCATAAGAACGTTGAAAGAGGCCTTTTGTAAGTTTACCACTAAAGTTGTGTGCATGCCATTTGTACCTAACAGCGAATCGTTCAGATCACCACCACATGAAGATTGTCAGTCACGAACCACAGGCAATCTCATTCTTTGTTGTCATTTCTGATGTACGTATAATAATTTACTTTGCAATATCTAAGGCGGTATGGATACGAACTCTTCTTTGTATGCTAAATTGATTGTTGTACGTATTTGTACTGACTAATGTTCTGTTGAGCAAGGTGTCCTAGGATTGTCCATAGCCACTTCTATAAGTTGGCGCCTCCAGATTGCTGTAGAACGTTTGACTTGGCGTCCTCGTTTCCCCCATCTCACTGAAATGGGCTCTTGTGCTATATTTGTAAAATGCTAACTCAGGCGTTTTATCTTAGTGGTCTGTGTTCACATCATCCGGGTTATCATTCTTAATAAAGCTGCACTGTTTCTCATTAGGTGTTCCTCAGGTAAGTCTGTGGAGAACATTCGGATATCATTTCCCTGTTGTTTGTCACACTCCCCTGAGTTACTACTTGCACGTAATGTGCGTGATAGTGGTTCGCCCACATTGCTCTTGCAATGCTAAGTGTAGACGACTGCTAAGCCTACTAACTGATACGACAAATGCCCTACCAGAGTTTATGCATTTATGGTCTATCAGAATCAAAAGACTGCCTCGGTCAACTCATGATGATTCTATGGTAAATAATATCAAACACGTGCAGTCACTAATGGGAATAAACGTACATTCCGGGTAGTCAATTCGAAGGAGACAGACCACGGACATGCGGCGTCAGGTGATATTGTTATAACGTAGTGTAACCAATGAGTGAAGCATGCTGCATCTGGAAAATAAACTTCGGCCAGTTTGAAAGTAGGTGTCAAAGATACGCCGACGAAAATTACATAGGGTTTACTCACTTTGCAAGCAAAATGCTTTTTTTCGATCCCAAGCATAATACACCTATGGACCATGCAACCAGTTATCATTCAAATGTGGCACATTCTGTCGAATTTCGTGATTGTTATTCATTTTCTTATCAAAATTTTGAAATCACTGAGACGTGGGCTTTCAAACTCCTCCTGTTAGATATGTTCCATCCTCCACACTTTCCTTAAACACTCATCTCGCTGCGTGCTATCCAATATAGTGGCCCGGTGAACTTTTATGTTCACTACTCAAACCCTTAGATTTGTCTATGATGTCTTAATTTGGATGTGCGGGACTCCACATCCCAGCTGACGGAGCACATGAACTCCGGAGTTTTCAAACCTAGTCTGATGTTCGTTTGTTTCATTTTCAATTGTTGTTCACTCGGCCACGCACTTCAGACATTCCGATTTTCTTAAACAACCATGTGAAAACATTGTGACACACTGACAACATGTCAAAAAGCCACTATGACTGAAAATTGTACATATTCAATCTTACTGTAGATTATGACGTTGATTTCGAACTATCGACCTAGTTGATCAAGGGGAAGAGGGTTTTGTTTCTTTTCTAACACCTGAAGGGTAGTATTATCTTACAAGTGAATGTTTGTTAATCAGATCGGCAGCACAATTTTGCAACACCATTATGAACTATTGTTTATCACAAAAACCTTTATGATATCACGTCACAGTTGACCTTATGTCTTTCAATACGCGGTCTCAACTTTCTGAGTGTTGATTGATATGAGTTTTTCTACGCTAAAGTACTTCTCAATCTGGTGCGTCTGACGAAGTGGATTGCATACAACTTCAAATCATCAGGAAAACAAAAAGTTTGTTCTTTAGTACAACGGGTTTCGCCCTATACAACCTAAAAATGATCACGTCATTCCGAAAAGATGCAGACCAAAATGCAATACTGCTTTCCATTGTATTCGGTTACAGATACCATTCAGTACAAACACAACCTTGCATTCATTCTGGTATTGTGATGAGTTTGCATACAGCCTAACTGACTATGTGTCTATCGGCTTCTCTGGGTTCTCCTTGGTTGATATTTTCCGAAAACAATGGTTTTCACCAGTACTCGTTTCAACTCTCTTTATAATTCCCCTCTCCATCGATTTCACCTCGTACAGCCATGCAGTTCGTCTCATTATGTTGACTGTTTGCCGTGGTTTGTTTGACCATCTGGACCCAATCTCATAGATCATCTTTGTGATACGTACACATTTGGACGAAGATTGGGCGAGCGGGCTTCCACCGCTCCATTGGCGCAGGACAGATATGCACATTGTAGGCTGGTGTACAAAAATGGACAGTCGACTTCCACATTATGAAAAAGACACGACACCCAATTCACTGCACCTTTACGAACTCGCATTTACTTCTTTGCGTCGGTCAACCGAATGACCCTTTTTGAATGTCACTCCTTTTTTTCAATCCAACGTTTTATACACTAGCCCGCTATGTCTGTCATCACTGTAGCTGGCTGGCCACGATAACCTGAATGAAGTACAGAATGGGACCAACTGAGAACGATGACATTAGGAAGGCAATGATTTCGCCTTCAAATGATTTGAACTCTCGTACACACCCTCACTAATGGAAATATCTTTGGGTTCTATCAGGACAATGTTGGGAGCAAACGTTCCTACAGCAACCCTCTGTGGTACGAATCGTTCAGCATGTGTTCCAGTAGATACAACTAACTTCCTCCCAGTTGATCAGGCAGCTGAGTATCAATAGTCCAAACCAGCGTCACCTGACGTTGTGAGAATGTTTCTGCTATCATTGAATTGTTCATCCTTCAAAATCTGCATGCGTACTTCAACTAATTTAGTGTGGTGAAATCGTGCGTAGGCAGTCCGACGTGCACATTCCAGTGTAGTTGCAAATTATGGTATTCGACTCTCGGTGTGACGAACCAGGTCGAATAGAGTTAAATGTTGAGTAGATACGTGAACGGCACTTAGCGACTCTAACATTATTAACCTGTATCGAGGTAGTAACAACGGACAAATGTGGTTTCACTCACTCATTGTGAATGGATTTTGGCCGCATATGAAAGCGCAGTCGCTTACGGGTAGGAGTTATGTCTCAGAATTTAAGTTTCGCAGCTAAATGTGTTCGTCCATCAAACTAGGTATCTCGATCCATACGGCCTAAACACATTCCCTTCACAAAACAGGTCATGGTGTGTAAATTGTAATTGGCTGGAAATGTTCTCAACGTTCAATCAAACTGACATCAATGAACAGGAGCATTACTATCTTGATTTTCTGGCAATGATACGAATGGATATCAGCAAAAAAGACGTTTTCGAAATATCTTCTGTAAACAGTCTTAAAGTCGAACGAATAGTGAAATCAGTGAGTGATTAATGATTGGCAGGAAAGTATCAGCCAAGTGAGTCGGCTGGAATGTCGACAACCAATAAAATTAATTTGCATCAAGCAACTCCATCACAATTACAGAATAAATGTAGAGATGTATCAAACCGTACACATTTGCGATTTCCAATTTGCATCTTACTGGAGTGACATAAGTGACCATTACTCTGGTTTACGTAATACGCTAATGAGAATAAAGAGATATAGGCAAACGTGTTTTCGATAATTCATCTTCAGGCCGTTACAATTATATAAGAAGTTAGTAGAGTTAGTTCGAGATATCGATCAGACTTATTACAGAGAAACGAGGTCACTGGCCAGTCAATTGGCGATGGCTCGAATGTTCGGTTACGACACGCTTGTCCGTTGGCTTAACCGCGCCGGTTGGCCATCGACCCGATAGATTTTTGGCCATGGTAGGTGCAGCGTCTGAACAAACCGTTGTTGATGACATAATATCGGGTCAATCAGCCTGATTCCGATAGCCTCGGCAGTACAAAGTTTTCTAATTCGGACAGCTTTTGATGGGTTGCCTGGAACGCCTTGCACTTTTAATATACAACTGATGTTCAACGCTGTGCTGTATCGGCAGACAGATGGCGTAGTAATTGGGTCACCGCTCGGACCCCTCCTGGCCGATATATTCATGGGAAAACTTGAACGCACCGCGCTTCAATCCACCATCAGCCGTTTCAGTCAATACCACCGATACGTAGACGATATATTTATCGCAGCCACTACGGATACTAATACGTACACGGTACTCGACACATTCAGTCGCGCTCACCAGTCAGTTAAGTTTACACCTGAGGACCCAATTACTACGCCATCTGTCTGCCGATACAGCACAGCGTTGAACATCAGTTGTATATTAAAAGTGCAAGGCGTTCCAGGCAACCCATCAAAAGCTGTCCGAATTAGAAAACTTTGTACTGCCGAGGCTATCGGAATCAGGCTGATTGACCCGATATTATGTCATCAACAACGGTTTGTTCAGACGCTGCACCTACCATGGCCAAAAATCTATCGGGTCGATGGCCAACCGGCGCGGTTAAGCCAACGGACAAGCGTGTCGTAACCGAACATTCGAGCCATCGCCAATTGACTGGCCAGTGACCTCGTTTCTCTGTAATAAGTCTGATCGATATCTCGAACTAACTCTACTAACTTCTTATATAATTGTAACGGCCTGAAGATGAATTATCGAAAACACGTTTGCCTATATCTCTTTATTCTCGTTATCTTAGTGGGCATATTTGATACGTACTACGCGTTTTTTCACCAATCGGTCGCTCTAAAGTACTGATATTGTCAATGAGGATCGCTAGCTTTTCAGCTTTACAAATTGCCCCCACTTATTCCCTGTATGTACCACGATATTACTGTACCCTAAATCAGTACATTATCACCTTTTAAATGACAACCACAGGCGTCGTGTTTCAATTCCCCATATCCACCACCATTGGGCACACGATCAAACTATACTGGAAACAGCCACCTTTGATAACAGGTTCATATATTTTAGTGATACTGACGTTAATTTATTACCTAATTTCAACAATCCAATCACCAAATGATTTAGCTGTTTTCCTCCTGCGTTTTCAATCTCCTTTGAACTACTTGGCTCCGTTACATGTGTTATCTTTCAGCACATGCTTCCTTCTGGGAGTACACGGATAACCATTTAGTCTCGTCACAGTTTGATATATCCCGCAAACGAATATTTTTCCCTTTCAAGGCACGTCGTGAATTCATTATTCTATGTGCTGGATGGTTCGGCTGTTTTTTCCAGTCAAGTAATCAGAGATGATATTGTTCTTCCGTTGAAACTCGTGTACCGCTTTCACTAGAAGTGGACCAGTGCGGTTTCCTGATCGGAGAGGGTTCAGTCAGAGTTCACACATAAACTGTCGAAGACGGAATTGTGGCCGATCAGCGTCAGTCAATCAGGAACGATGATCAGCGGCCGTACGGAATTTGTTTGCAAGAGGGGGAAGTTGAAACAAGTTGTTTGATTGCATGTCAGAGTTACTGAGGTGCTCGAGACAAGGTCATGGAACGTAGTAACAAACTACTAATCAAAAGGCAGAGACGCTTATCATGCAATAGCAATCGTAAATATTGTTGTTCCTGTACAGAGTGAGTGCTGTTTTTCCAAGAAATTGAGATAGCTTAGTGCCTCTCAATCTACCGTTGTGCTGGTTTTCTCGGTTCATTAGTTCAGCACGCGACACCTCTCGCTGCGAACTTGTTCTGTCTAACTGGGGTTTTGAGAAACCTGTGTTCGCACTACCATACACTCACCATATTGGATGTAACGTCTTTCGCCTGCTCGAAACATCTGATACAACAATTTAGCCTACCACTCTGGGACTGTCAGTACCTCCGCTTTACTGGTCTTGAGGCCTCCGGATACATACTTTGCCGATTTCCTGTTTCCATCCAGACGAGCAATCTTTATCCTGATATGTTATCATGTAATTTCAACCTGGCATGACTGGGTGGTAAACAGTTGTGAATTAGTGTAGTTCAGCTTGAACCGATGTATTAGCAAAGTCGTTATCTCGGTTGAACCGTCGCCAGCCAATCTGTAACTGAGATCATGGTCCTGTTCACTCCTTCTCTGTCCAGGTTCAAACAGGTACAGTGGTGGACTATCGTAGTTCTTACCAGGCTACCTTTTGAAACATACTCAACGCCTAATACTGCAAGGCATGGTGAGGATCAAACCGAGGCTTGGGTGTGACTAAAACATGTTGAAGACAGGCTCACTAAACCACTCAGTGCATATAGACCGTTAGTTTGTGTTGACTTTAGAGCTTCCATACATATTCAACGTACATGATTTGGTACCGTGCCCTCTAAGGCCCTCTAAGGGTTACAAAGACAGCCCGTCAGTACCACTAATTTGTGCCAGTTCCTGAAAACTGGTCGCTACAATGGTGCAACACTGTGTGCGATGGTAGAACAATGGAGTCACTCTCATAGAGATGATGAATAACGAAAGGCTTGACATCGAAAATTTTGTTCTGGTCAGTGCACTTACGGAGGCGCAGAGTGACAGTTACATGACAAAGCAAAAATACCTCTGTACTGTAAACTGTCTCAACTTAATAATGACTGATTTATGATACCTTTTCAAATTTACATCAGAAACCGTTATTTAAAAATACCGTGTGTTTAATGAAATGTGACTGTGTTCACCTATCAGTCTGTCTTTATCTGTCTTTATTTGCAGTTATAACGTTACTAACATAGTGGCGGTCTACGTGCACATGTTGACTAAACAAATTCTGCACAGACGTGTGCGCAACTATACACTTCTTATGGTACATCGATTGATGTCTCAAATGCACGAGAGAAAAACGCGATTAATGAAAATAACAGAGAGTGGGAAAGCCGTGCAGCAACATTTGTAACACATCCTGTTCTGTTAACTCCAATGGGTAACGCCGCGATTAGGACTTCGGAGACAGGTCAAGATCACTGATCTCATTAAACCTGCTAGGTGATATTTTAGATTGCTGATGAGTAGTCGAGGATTTGGTTTATTTTCAAGTTGACCAGGACACTTACTGTGTTAACAGGATAGTTACTATGTCTCCTCTCGAAACTATCGGGCAACCTGATCACTGCTCACAAACAAGAGTGGTTGGGCGTTCAGATTTGACAATTCGGGCATGCCAATGTGAGGTCATTGGCGCAGTTGTCAACACGGTTTTGACAAACTTCCACCCAATGCAGATTCCACCTTAGCCATAAAGAAATCAGCTAGGAGCGGACCAAGTGGACTGCCCATTGCAACATCGTCCACTTGCCGGAAAGTAAACGTTTGGAATTTGAATTTCACATTATGTGTGCACAGGAGTAATAATGATTTTAGTTCGGATACTAGAATAGGAAAAGGAACATTGTTGCTTAGAACAAGACTACAAATGTTATCAACCGTTTCATGCAACGGAATGTTAGTGAAGAGGGACGTCACATCTAATGAACACATCAGTTTGTTCGAAATATCTAAACCGTCTACACAATTTATAAGCTCAAAACTGTCTTTCAGACTGTACTTACTGAAACGTTTTCTGATTGGTTCAAACAGATCAGCTAGCCACCTGTGCCAACTTGTGCTGTGGTGCGTTGCACATTGATATAATGGGCCGAAGTGGGACATTGGGCTTGTGGATTTTGGGCAGTCCATACATATGCGGCGTTCTTGTGCCCATTGGCTCCAACAACTTGCATTGGTCTGCAGAATTTACGCCATTTGTCTTCAGCTTTTCTAACCTGCAGGTGATTTCCTTTTCCAATTCTTGGATGTTGTCGGGAGTGTCATCCGGCAAGAACTTCTGAGTGTCACTCAAAATTTCAAACATTTTCTTCGTATATTCCGTTTTATTCATCAACACAACACCTGAGCCTTTGTCTGGACGTAGCACCATTAGGTTCTCATTCTGTCTTATTTCCCTCAAGCATTGGAAATGCGCCAGTGTTAATAGACCGTGGCGTTTCTGTTTGTAATTACGATGTTGATAGACGACATCCACCAGTTTTGCCTTCAGCCAATTTTTGTTTTCCTCAGACGTTAGCAAGTGTTGCTGAAGTTGATCGTAAAGATTTTCGAACTGCGCATGTAACCCAAGTTCTTCAACTTTCTTTGGTGATATGGCAAACTTCAATCCTTAAGAGAGAGAGCTTCCATTTGGATCCGTGTTAGCGTTTCTGACGACAGATTGGTAACATATCTATCCAACTCTTCGGGAAATGTAGCCGTATTTGAGACTGTACAAAAGGAATCTTCCAGCGATTTTGCCACGTTGGCTTTCGTACGTTGTGGAACTGTACCGCAAAAATTCATATACTTGATTTGGCAAACAATCGGTAGATCATTCACAAGAGTCCATAACTTTTCGTGAATCACCTCGAATGACTCCAGTTTTTGTTGACAAATTTCAACGTGGGATTTAGTCATCCGTTTGAGGTTGGAAATATTAGGCTGCAACTTACATGATCAGAGTTTCTTCGTGAACTCCCGTGGAAACTGGCATTTGGAGAAACATGCTTTGTAATGCTGAACACGCAGACGTTCGGTCGCCAACTTGCACTTGAGACGAAGAAGGCTATCAACCTTAATGGTAGTCTCTTTTGGGAATCTTCGTTGGAGGAATTTGAAGCAATTTGTTCCCTTTATGAACTTGAATAAAGCAATGAGAAGACGTAAATCATGTGTTGTTCTCCAGGGTAACATTTCGTACATTCTGATCACACATGGACATGTAACTAATTTTAAACATTAAGATAAGGTACCGTAGGGCGGAAATATTGGCTTAAGGGATTAGACAGACAGACACGGAAATGAAGATTAAACGAATGGGAATGCTGACTACCAAGGCAGCCGCAGCGTTAACACAAACTGTTTCTGAACACACAGGGGGGGATTATAGCGTCTGATAGCCAAAGCCTCAGCAAACTGGAGGATACGTTTCCGGTGACTTCGAAAAATCACAGAGAATGCGTCACAAACCTTGACTCTGTGTCCTGTTTGGANATCATCAATAGCGAGACACCTAATCCAAACAGGACACAGAGTCAAGGTTTGTGACGCATTCTCTGTGATTTTTCGAAGTCACCGGAAACGTATCCTCCAGTTTGCTGAGGCTTTGGCTATCAGACGCTATAATCCCCCCCTGTGTGTTCAGAAACAGTTTGTGTTAACGCTGCGGCTGCCTTGGTAGTCAGCATTCCCATTCGTTTAATCTTCATTTCCGTGTCTGTCTGTCTAATCCCTTAAGCCATTATTTCCGCCCTACGGTACCTTATCTTAATGTTTAAAATTAGTTACATGTCCATGTGTGATCAGAATGTACGAAATGTTACTCCGGAGAACATCACATGATTTACGTCTTCTCATTGCTTTATTCATGATAACTGAATTCTCGGTGCACTTTGAGCTATCCGTTTTGTTCACTGTTTCCCATGTGTTACCCTCAACGTGGTGTCGACAGCACTTCAGGACGTCATGCTAGCCCTTCCTCAACCATGAATGCATGCATACAGCTAACAGTTTGAGCTCGGAACCTGCCATATCTGTCGACAGACAGGACGACGACAAGAACTACCGGTACCCAGATAATCCGAACAGGAACAAGCTGAACGTGTGCACTTTAGTGCGAAATGCCGCTTCCGACAAGTAAACGTCAGTTCTATCGAATGTAGTCACAGTAGACTCACACACTTGCTTTACCTAATCACAAGGTAGCTAAAGAACACACCGATAAGCGTTTGGTGACATACCAGTGGAATTCTTGTTCACGACCACTGGTTTTGAAAAATTCCAGTGGCACTTGGGTTTTAGTTTTTTTGGCCTCATGTGTCAGGTTAATGTGGAATTTGATGAAAAATGTCGTAGGTTTCTCTCGATTTGTTCACTCCTCTCACCGAAACCAGGCTGGTCAATGACCTTATAGTAAACCAGGCTGTTGATGTACAATACCTTTTTCTTTCTCACTCACCAAACAAGAATGGCAAACTGAATAAAACAAGTCTCACCTTTTCTTTCTCTAAACATTGATCAGAAACAAGAGATCTGCAATACTTGTGCTAGATTGATACAAATCCCGATTATGTGTCTTCTTAACAAGGAACTCGCCAACGCATCCAGATGTTAGCGCAGCGACAACCCTGGGTTCACGGTGGATAACCGAGCAATGGAATTACACAGTTTTCTTTCGTCTAATCGTCACTAGAAGATTTGCAAGAATTTGATAGTACGTGAGGGTAACGACCAAACTGGAAAAAATCCATTAGTGGCTGCGTGTTGTCCATTCGTGAAACCTTTAAAAGCTGCCTTAAAACTCCCGTGGAAGATGGTTTGAAGCTGTTAACGAAGAACCCAAGATGCATCACGCCATATCGATCGACTGACTCGGTTCGGATGTTATGGGCGGAGTGGTGACATGGTTCCACCCAGCCAATCAGATTGCAGTCATGCGGTCGAGCTTCTGTGCGCAATCTGGACTGGGTTTACTCGCGTTCGTTTTCTGACGCTCCCTGTAACGTGATTCGTTCCAACACCCTGACTACCATATGTGATCATCTCGTCCGATTTGCTCCTCGTCTTGTTAGCCATTTATGGTAATCGTTTCGCCCTATGAAGTTATACCATCTGTTACTTATTTTTGATTGGTTCTTCAAATTAACAGTGTCGCTGTCTCTTCTGTTTTTCGATTTTGAGTCAAACGAATGAGCACGTTATAAAAGACAATCAAACAAAACCCTATCACTAGCACGAAGAAACCAACAGTTTCTTTTTTCATTTTCATTATGAATTTAGTCAGTAGAGCATTTCCGATTTGAGTGAGGAATGAGAAACACTTACGTGAAGTGTGATGACATGAGCGCCATCGATAGGGTAATTGATTCAAAACGTTCCGAAGAACACCAGGAATCTGTGTGCCTTTCGCCTGTCTTGTGAGTGATGGAGCATGTGAGTTGACTGGCGTGTGGTGCTAACTGTCAGCAGTTATGCAGTTTATAAGGCTGTATTAATCATTTCCAGTTGGGCATGTGCCTAGATAACTTCAGTTTGTATTACTGGAACAGACGCGTCGGTGCTGTGTCCACCTCCGAGCGTTTAAATGAAGTTGTAAAAGTCATCCTGTTGAGTTTATATAACAATTTCCACAAAATTAAAATGGCAAACATCAGGTCGGTATCAACAGTTAATGACCAGGATCAAAGGCGTATTAAGTCATTCTGCAAAGTTGTATGTCACACAGTTTCAATTCTACTAGCTGCTGTCAATCAGTCAAACCAACCAATCTTCATAGTAGCCTACGTACACAGTAACCTTTTAAAGAGTTCTTGATGCCCGCTTCAACTGGCTACAGTAGCTTGGTTGTATTGGGCGAAATAAATACGATTGAAGCATTGTTCAGCTGATCACTCATTTAGGTTCTCAAGTTCAACACCCTTGCTCCTTTTCGTACACTATTTATAACAGTAATAGTTAAATACAGGTATTATTCACTATGGTCCAATATAGGGTGTTCAAAGATGACGAAGCTTGGGAGTATCAGGCTAGAAGTCATCGAAAAGTCCTTTTTGGAAACCTTAGTCAGTCCTCTGATGCTCTCCTCTATTACCCCTCCCCACTCTATTTGCAATTATCGTCTTCTTGTGTTCATATCGCACGTCTAGGGAATCACTTATTTACACTATTCACTGCAAAACGAACTTTCGAAACTTGCGTCAACTGAAGTTAACATTCAACAAATTCAGGTGTGTTGATCGGTACGATTAACCTCCCAGTAACTAAATACGTGTGCAGTTCATGTGGAGAGAAAAAGGATACTCAAATCAAAACACAGTCGTTGTTTTAACCCAGAAGATCGGAATCCAATGTTATCATACAGATGAATTTTACGAACTAATCAGAAGTGTTTTGTAAACAGCAAACCATTCCGCCTAAGCATTGATGAAACGAATAGAAAAAATGATCAACTTTTAGGACCAGAAAACAATTTAGTGGATGTTTTAGATTGTATAGCAGAAGTGTGCAAAGTAATGGATGGTGCATATTCTGCACTTCGATAAAGCTACCTAAACAGGTATTTAGAAATCCGAAACAATTTTTTTCCCGAACAGATTTGAAGAACGCACCGATCATCATGCAAACTGGACACTTAAGCATCAGTTCGTTAGCTGTTTTCAAATGAAGTACAAACATTTCGACGTGTAGGAGTGTACGGGCAGCATTTTCGAAATGACCAATCAGAAATCGAACATGTGATTGGAAATACTGATAGTAGGTAAGACTGTGGATGTAAATTGGAAACGATGGATAGGACTAGAGAAATAAGAATAGGAAGAATCTTCGGTAAATTTAACATACTACCAAGGTAGTGACAGATTCACAACCGTCTGTTTCTGAATGCATAATGGCGATTTCATACGGTGTAGAGCATACGCCTCGGAAAAAGCTAAACCGTGTTTGCTCAATATCTGACTGATAACACGGATTACTTTAGTGAGGTATAGTTGATAGTCAGAATCCTGTAAATGTTTTATAATTGCACTCTTTGCAGTTCCACTTTTGAGAGTCAAAAACCGTTTGGAGAGATGCTCCGAGATCAGACTGTGCAGAGTGTGCCATCATTGTGCTACAAACAGCAGGCATAGACGAAGTCATACATAGCGTTTGATTTGGCGAGTGTGGGCACCGGATCATTCCTCGGAGTTGATGGGATTACAGTTGTTCGGTGCAGCAAAATGAGTTTGGTTGAAGTATAAGTGCAATTAAGTGCTGCCCTCCATATCTGTCACATGGAGAATGCTACGTCGTCCAGTTTGTCGGGTAGGGATATGAACTCAGTTTTCAGGGATACTGTTATGAGGACTGTTTGTAAACAAAATGAATCAGGCATCCACTATGGAGAAGAATCAGTCGAATAAAATCAAGCTTCTCAAAAATATGCTCACCCGAACGGATTTTATGAATTCGATGACACGGTGTTCGCACGAACAGGCATTCCCATGTGATTGGTACAAAGTGTTTACAATGTAATAACCGGCCAGTCCACATAGCACTGTTAAATTGACCGAATATTCTTTCTATTCTTATTTCTCTAGTCCTATTCATCGTTTCCAATTCACATCTACAGTCTTACCTACTATCGTTATTTCCAATCACATGTTCGATTTCTGATTGGTCACTTTGAAAATGTTGCCCGTACGCTCCTACACGTCCAAATATTTGTAATTCATTTGAAAACAGCTAACGAACTGATGCTTAAGTGTCCAGTTTGCATGATGATCGGTGCGTTCTTCAGACATCTAATAGATCAATATGATAAACAAAGAGACAAGTCTAACCACAGGGAATGCGAATCCTTGGAAAGGAAGTCACCAATCTATCACCGGTACTCAAATGTTTCGATAAAATTTGACAACACAATTCAGAAAGTTGAACATCGTCAACTGTATAAAGAAAGGTAGTAAACTTCGTTAACTGACCTCACAAACAACCTACAAAATAATGGAGAGAGCAGTGTGAACAAATGCTAATTCACACTAGCTTTACAATCAGATTCAAAGTTGACGGATATTTTAATGGCCTAATTTAGAACGCTGGACATGTAAATTTGTAAACTACAGCAGGCAACTTTTCAGACCATCGTAACTCGGAAACAAAGGATACGCAGATGTTTCGTGCACGATTAAAATGGGAAGATCAGGCCTTGTTATTCAGAACAGTGTGAGATCTAGCAACTAGACCAGTGAGTAGACTACTGTTAACCAATGAGCATGATGCATCTTTACATTTCTCATGTGTATGCCATGAAATTGGGGGGGAAGACAGTTAAACAGCTTCTCCCGTTTAGAGTTTTACTAACGTAGAAAGGACACGAAGTTTGTGAGGTTACTTCGTTCAGTACACCATTTATAATCGAGAACCTGCAACAGTCAGTTGCATGTACAAAAGGAGGTCCGGTTTGTGACACCGATAAAGAGTATTCACTTGGTCACCCCACAAGGACGAGGACTCGAAGGTAAGGTTAAAGTGTAGTCATGACTAGGGTTTACATCGTGCCTGGAATGTCACCCAAGTGCTTCTCAATATTAGCACCAGAAACCTGCCTTTGCTGACAAGTAAGACGCCAGATTCTATTCTGTCGGTCGGCCGTTGTGACTTATCACTTGCAGCTGCAGTGATGCACATTAGGAGGGCAGACAGACCAGCTGGCGAAACCAGTTAAGAAGCATATGCCAAACTGGCTGAGGTAATCGACGAACCAACTAGAAAGCAGGCGTGCTCTAATCAACCTGAACTCGACAACACTACTCGTTAGACATTTAGTTCAGACTAAACACACGACTAGTATGCTTTCATCATTTGTAGAAATCAAGCGTATCTACTTAAGTTTACCGGGGTATTGTTATACGCAGGTCGCAAGCTATGGGTCCAAGAGGACATACCAGTTAAACTGTTCATGCCTTGGTTCTTGCAACTAGGGTCAACATAGTGTAGCNCCCCCCTGTGTGTTCAGAAACAGTTTGTGTTAACGCTGCGGCTGCCTTGGTAGTCAGCATTCCCATTCGTTTAATCCTCATTTCCGTGTCTGTCTGTCTAATCCATTAAGCCATTATTTCCGCCCTACGGTACCTTATCTTAATGTTTAAAATTAGTTAAATGTCCATGTGTGATCAGAATGTACGAAATGTTACTCCCGAGAACATCACATGATTTACGTCTTCTCATTGCCTTATTCAAAAACTCAAAAAGCCTGAAATTTATTCACCAGTTTTGAAAGAAATGACCATCATGACGAAACGTAGTGAACAGTATGCGCGTTCATCTGTTTTCACGACATAATTGGTCAGGTCGGCAAATGTGGTGAATAGGGACTGGACGTAGATGGTCACGATAACCGGATCGCGCTGTTGGTCTTGATCTTTCACACACCGGTCACAACGGTGCTCAATGGCTTAATTCATCTTCACAAATAAATGCTTAAAAAAGATCAGCTGAATTTTCGAGGTCCACCCAATCTCTTTTTCTGTAAACTCATCAATTAATCGACGATTCATATAAAATACCACCGGAAAGTCTGTTACGTCGCGCATCTTCTTCGTTTGTACTAGTGAAGTGTAGTGCTCGCGAGCTATTTTGTTGATTAGTTGGGTAAGTTGTACTTACAACTAACGGGGTCTTATAGGTCGGTGTTCGTTTGTCTTCAGCCCTCCTGCAGGATTGAAATAAAACCGATGAAATGAAATGGAATCGATCGTCCCGCACTGTTCACACAGTATGCACACTATGAACACCGGAGCAGGTTAAAAGTCGTCAGTTACGCAGTATATATATATATATATATATATATATATATATATAT
>QNGE01004361.1:30310-45191 GCA_008508345.1 Paragonimus westermani
TCGCTCGTATCGGGTGACACCAGCGTGTAAGTAACCAAGAGGTTAGAAAGCGGGTGTTTGGTAGTGATTGTCAAACGAGTTTTTTTGTCCAGTCTCTACGTTTTCACAGGCTTAGATGGTTAGGTCATATATTAAGGATGCTAGCTAGTCGTCTTCCACCCCGAGCACTGTTCGCTGACACTGCAACCGACTGGTGTAAGGTGCGAGGTGGACATATAATGACCTAGCGTAGAGAAATGAAGTCGTTCACGAAGGGGTTGGCCACTGTGGGTCGTGTTCGTCTCCCGGGCTTCGGCCCTCGCAACTCACAGAGTTGGTGGTTGGAGACTCTAGGTGAGATGGCGGCTAATCGAGCTCCGTGGCGTGAATGTTGTCGTTGTTTGGCCGAGTTGTCTGTGAATTGAGTGTATTTAATGACGCGGGGCAGTGAAAGCCGTAAGGAAGCTGTCTTGCTGATGACGCCTTACTCTCACTTGCAGCTCGGTTATTTGTTTGCAAGGTGTAGGCACCTTGATGCTGAATGTTTGAATATGGACGTAGTTATTTTCAGTAGTTAGGTCCCTTCCCGTCCCCTTCTTTTCTCCTTCTCTCTACCTATATGGAGTGCTTTATCTTCATGGCTATCGATGGGCTCACTTCGAAAGAAAGAACTAGACTCTAGCTTCGCCTTTATTACAGCTCGTAAGCAGTGCACATCCTCGTCCTGATTGGAATTTACACTCGGTCTCTCTTGCTTGTGAGACCAACCTGTTAACCACAACGCCGTTAGCTTCGCAATAGGCATGACCGGATGATCATCTCCAACCACAGCCTTGTGCAAATAATGTTCAGTTTGCTGGATTATTTCGAAAGGAGATCTATCAGAATCGTTTTGTTCAATCCACTCGATAAACATTTTATCACGACTTTTCACTTGGTTTGTGGTTACTGAGCATTGTTTAACCGTTCGGAGATTGGGACTGTTGCAAATTCAATTCAGTTTGGAAGTATCCAAATTCTGGAACTTCTATTAAACTCCACTAAATTTTGAAATCCACCGAACCACTTATCACTAACATTGGAAACTAGTGTGATGCATCTTTTCGAAAGGATGCGACTAAATTTTCACCGTGAATGCGGAAGTTGTAGTCAGCTGTGAATTGGATTCAGTACACAACAGTCACATTCCCGATTCCTTGCAAGTCACTTTATTGTGTTCGATCACACTACAGCGATGCCTGTTTCCGTGCATGGACAAGATCGGAGAGCTGTTTTAAATATAGGAACTAGTCATCAATTTGGCGTTCGTCACATAATTGTAACCGTTAAGTTCTGAGACATTTTGAATTGAATAGTGTCTGCTCAAGTTCATTGGTGCTGAATGGCGAGGGTTACTTCACATTCTCGGATTTTGCACCTCGAAGTCTGTTACCATGTGATATGCTAGGCCTTCCGTTTGAATCAAAAGTCGCCAGGATTCCTAAACCTAAACAAGAACAATCTTAACGATAACCGGAGCTCGCACACGCAGCCTGTGTAGTTGGTAGTCAGCGCTATTTCTTTCAAACTAACCCTAGCAATTGACCTGATTTCCCATACTTTGCGTACCCGGATGTCGTGCTCCATTTTGACTCAAAAATTTCTCTGTACTCAGAAAAAATAGCATTTTTAATCACTCATCTTCAGGTCATTGTGCTACCTTGACGAGGTGGTCGGGCTTGTGTTTCCGCTTAGTCTTCTTTAATCTTTGTTGACCTTCGTAGTACTGTTTCCTTCTAGGATATTCCACGTCACTGTTGAGGTGAGCGGCGGCCCGAGCCACAGTACCTTTTGGTCAGGCTTATGGCTGTTATGATGATGATGATGATCATTGTGCTTGTAAAGTGCTTCCAAATGATATTAGTCATCACCTTGGTGACTCGTTGGACGCATGATTTGGTGACGTTCCGTGACCGAGGCGAACGCTCTTAGTTTCAAAGGGAACTTGTGTTTATCTCACTCCTATTTCAATCAGACAGCCACCGAGCCAGTGAGCCGCTACTCGTGTCAATCACTGAAATAAACATTTCTAACTGCTTCGTGAACACTTTGACTGATCTCTAGAAACACACTCAAAATTAAACTTACAAGCTTACTCTCTGCAATCAGTCAATACCTGTGTATTCTTTCGCTTACTGCGTCGGTTGGACAACTAGACACCTATCTGTAAAGATTGCGAGATGTTATCCAGCTTGGGTAAAAATTGCACTTGTTGTAAGTTGTTAGCTCGGTCGTGTTAAACCTTGTAGTAAGTAATTGGCGGATAAGTGTTTCGAAAACATTTCTGATCCTCCACAAATTCAGTTAAAATAAGACAACCAGGCCGCTGACTTTGGCAACAGTCAGATCAATCACTTTCGGACTACATAACCTTATACCACATTACCAAAAAGAGCGGATCATGCGAACCTATGACTCTCCTGACGTCAAGTGGTTCACGGCCATGTCCTGGTAACTCAGCTCATTTTCACTGTTAATGTTCTTTATGACTGTAATGCCTCAACGAGGACGGTCAACCGAACCACGTGTCCCTTTGACGTCCATAAACGTAATTGTTAGCCTTCGGTATGAATGACGGAGCACACACTTGTGATTAGTGTAGTAACGACCAAGTCGAACCCCTGCTTTCTGTTCACAGACATGTTCTGCACACGTTTTGCCTAGTCTGCGAAGTACAATAGCTGGAAGCCAATTCGATAGACTAAGAATAAAGCCAATCTCTCTGTGATATGCTCACGAATTAGGTAAACTTTTTTTAAAGTGGAGACGATGTTAGCCAGAACCCAGAAATTTGGAACAACCTTCCTGATCCACAGTTTCTGAAGCAGAGTCGTCAGCTCTTTAACTAACACTGAACCTTCATCTGCAGGAAGAAGTCCGTCTGAATCGGGTGCCTTGTGACGTTTGAGAAACTTCATCTCAAATGAGGCTTCTGTTTTGGAAGGCGGAGAACTGTCAACAGACTAGTGAGCATAGGCAGGGCCCGAATGCGAAATCAGTAACGCGGATAGCCAGATGAGCTGTCGTTGAAATTGCTCTGCGCAGTGTCCTACGCATCGTTGCAGGTTATGAATAAGCTCGCAATTTCGGTTTTCTGTCACCCGCTGCTGGGGTGAGGTGGCAAACCTTCCGGCAGTTCCCGACATTAGCGGCTTGTTCCATCTGGATAGCTCGTTGTGTCCACCTGGCCTCGCAATTCTATCGTTGCTTCCGGAGCTCCAAGCGACAAGTAGCCTCATGGACCGAGTTTTACTCACTGTCGGATGGAGTATTCCGACAGGAGTCCAGAAGTTCTGGTGATCACATACAGACCAAATGGTTGGAAACTGAACGAGTGGCGGTATCACATGAGGCGGTTTTGCGCTTATGCAATTGCATGTCGTACATGTGCCCAATGTGCTTCAATGTCACCTAGTGGGTTGGGACTTAAATTCGGAGCAGACAAACACTGGTAAGCGTAGAGCGTCTTTGTCCTGTCCAGTTTGTATACGACGAAGTGACCTCCTATTAAAGCGCAAAGCGAACAAAACACCTAACAGTGCATGACCAGCATCCACACAAGTGCTTCAGATTGAAAACAACTACGTCACCGATACCTGACAGCCACGTGGTCAATCTGTGTGCACGATTGACTCGGCGATGGCGGTCGCTAGGTGGTGCATTGACGCCAAGGACGTTGAAAATGGACACTTACCAGAGACAGACCGTTATCAGCATAGAGCTGCGGCGAACTTTCACCGTTGTCTATTCGATGAGTACCGTAAGTGTGTGGGCCACCTAAATCACGTTTACCAGCGTGTGGCCTGCCTACTTGGGTGTTCAGTTCTCTAGCAGTGTGTAGAATGTTGGTGAGCTGGTGATAGAAATCCTCTTTGACTGTGTTTGAGCTGCAGTCCGTGGTGGCGTGTTTTCACACTGAACAGGTTGGGTTTGTGATGGGTGCTTCTCGATGCTCAAATCGGACCTTGCAATCTGAGAGCGCAGAAGCGACTGTTGACGAGCATCCTATCAAACAACGCCTTCCCTGTGGTTCCGCCTAGTGTAATTCCAATGCTGGTTTGTCTAGTGGCTTGAGCCGCATCGAATAGTTTAAAGCGCATCTTACACACGCACAGCGAGGGGGCAGACGGAGGTGAAAGATGTGTCACTCTGATGGAATCCTGAAATCGTGTTTCACAAATACAGCAGATACCGATGGTGGAGTCTCCAGAGTACGCACAAGAGCTGCTTGTTGACTCAACTGCATAAGTGTTCGAACATTGAGGGGGGAGGCTTGCTTGTTGTCGGGGGGGCAAGTAGAAATTGGTGTCTGTGAGGCAAATGCGCCACCTCGTTTTTTGGCACGTTATCCTACTGGTGATGACGTCCGTCGCGAGCAGCAAATGTGGCAGGTTTCTGGTGTTTCTGGAAATGAAATTAGGGTTTACTAAATAATTATTCATTTGAGGGAAAAGGAGTGAATGAGACAAATTGGTTTGGTACGAAAAAATGTGACATCGGAGAGAAGTCGGCCACCAACACCTCGACCAAAGAGTTACGATAGGATGGTGAGGCGAATTCGTGATAATATCGGTTTGTGAGTTGGTGTTTGTGGGACTAGATACTTCTCGGTTGTCCAGGCCGCATTAAAGGGGTTATTTGATGTGCTCCAATAGGAGTCTGTGGTTCGCAATAAACGTGGTCGACAAGGCATCGGGGCGAAGCGCAGAGTTCTCAGTTGATTGGGGGCCGGTGACCAGTATTGGTTCAGTCTGTATGTCCTTGGGAAAGTTTTCATCAATGCAAGGTACAGAAGATTGCGAGAGGAACAGCACAAAGGTTCAGGGAGTTCAGTGACGGCGGATCCGATGTAGTAGATCCGTCCAGCCAGGGAGTGAGTCCATGACTGACGGGGCTGCTGAGGTGCTTGGCTCCCGTTGTCGGGGCCGGTGACCAAATTGGTTCAAATGCCTTTCGAATGGGTCTAGCCGACATTGTTTACCTGCCCGTAGGAGCCGGTGGCCACTGAGGTGATTAGTATGCCTTTTCCTGGATGTGTCCGTAGTTGTGGGAAATTTGAGATGTCCATACGTCAGACAGACAGCATGCTGTTCGGACCCCATGCGCTCACATCGGCTCATCCGAAATCCTTTTGTGTTAGGGTAACATACACCATGTCGTAGAGCCGCTAAAGGGCTTATGTGGCGTTTTGTAGGAGACCCGTTTACCAGTCGTGAATCCTCCACGGTGTGGTAGTTTCACCGCTCATTGCTGGGTGAACCCCGCCTATTTTGCGTTTAACCCTCATGTGAAAGCACATTTCTTAGTCCGCAACCTGGGGACGCGCCCGCTAGCGTTGAACTGATCTATCTGTCATGAAAATCGATATACTTCTCCGTAATTTAAACGGGGATCGCTGGCGGAGTGAATAAAGACTTCAGTTCATAACATCCGTGTCGACAGTTTAACGACTAACGGACGGTAGCAGACATGGAAGGTCGGTTTCAGAATTGTCATTTTGCGTTCTGTCACTACGAGGCTGAAACTTGACGCGTTGTGACAACTTGCGCATCTCGATGATCTCCTGGGCTAAACTGGAGGATGTGGTGACCACACCAACAGAGTTACTAATACCAGGCAGGCCAGTAGGTAGAAATCTGGCAAACCACATTCAGATATGGTCATTCTAGCCGGATGTGTAAATGCCTAGGTCGGGCGCCTTGGCGAGGCTGAGCGGTCGCTTAGGTGGCTGGTTTGGGATAGCATCACATCACTCAGATAATGGCGGGCGATTGACGCAGGTGTGTGTTGAGCATAAGCTATTTTTTGCCAGCACTATTTTTAGGCATCGTGCACGTCATTGCTATACTTGGCGCCTGCCATCTTTGAATCAGGCCTGATCTCAGATAGACCACATAGCCGTTAGTTATGGGTGGCTGATTTCCATTCAAGACTCGTTCTGATTGGAGCACGTACTTGGATTCAGATCATGCATTGATACGTTGTCGTTTTGTTCTTACTTTTGCTGGGCGACGACCCTACGGACAGCAATGACTAGCTGTTGAGAAAATGGCTTTGCTATCGGTCAAACATAAGCACTAACCCAATTTAGAAAGCTGCCTTAGTAGTTCTCACTCAGACGATCCTAATAGCCGCTGGACTGAAATCTCACAAACCATTCGGGAAGCAGATACTGTAGCAGCGGCATGGGGGCATTTGGATTGATCAGACATTGAATCCTGAAGAAATATGTGGATTTGTTAGAAGCCAAACGGAACATTCCTCCTGGCAGTTCATATAATAGGAGAGATATCCGTAGGAAACTGAAACGTAGTCTAAAGGCTGATCGTGGAGCTTGGCTATTTGGAAATGAAGACCGCTTTTACTTCAGGAAACCATCTGTCATTGAAGCTATCAGCGAGACAGATGGCATACTCGTCTATGACAAGTCTAGGAGGTTAGAGCAGTGGGCGGAGCACTTTGAGGGTCAATTTAGCTGGCCTTCTGCTTCTATCGTTTTGCCGCCACAAACTTGTACGGTAGCACCTTGGTCGGTAGAGTTAGAACCATCCACTGAGACTGAAGTCCGCAATTGCACTTCGGCTCTCAAACATAAATGGGGTTGCTGGCCCAGATGACTTCGTGCCAGCACTTTTCAAAGAAGGAGGAGAGGCTTTAGTAGAGGCCTTGATTCATTTGTTTCAACTTGTGTGGACGATGGAGACCGTCCGTCCGTGCTGGGGTCACGCGATAATAGTTCCTATATTCAAGAAAGGTATGAGGGGTTCTTGCGAAAACCACAGGGTAATTGGTTTGACCGCGGTCATTCCTATGGTTCTGGCATCCATTATACTTCGTCGATTCACTGTAGTTCTGGAGGTAAATATTAGGGAAGAGCAGGCCGGGTTTCGCCCCGGGCGGGGATGTGTATATCACATTTTTACACTTCGTCAGATTCTGGAGCAGCATCATGTGTACCGCCGTCCAACAATCGCCATATTTCTCCAACTGTAAAGGTGCATTCGATTCGGTGGATCGATGTACACTTTTAGAGTCGCTTAAGCGCAGGGTTGTGCAGGTGTGTGTGGCGCTTTATTCGCATATTTCAGCTCAGGTAAAGGTTTACGGTGAACTATCTGACAGTTTCAGTACCAGGAGTGTCGTACATCAAGGCTGTCCCCTTTCATCATTTTTGTTCAATTTTGTCATAGATCAAAGTTACCCGCGTGGACTTCCAAACTGGTGATAGACTGTCTGATCTTGATCATGGTGATGACAGGGTGTTAGTGTTTGACAGCTTTCAAGCAGCACGAACAACGCTATTTTGCGTCCTGCTAAGTAATTCGGAATGCGCTGTACAGCCTCGAAGTGCAAAGTGGTTCTGGAAGGTTGATTCGATAACGTGGATTGAATGTTAGCTAATGAAGTCATGGAGGTTGTTAACGGGTTTGTACATCTGGGAACCTGCATCAGCGATGATGAAGGTGTAAGGAACGAAATAGAATCGCGTATCTCTAGGGCTAGGGCGTTGTTCGCTAATCTGGAGCACCTATGGCGACAGGGAGGTATTTCTCTGAAGCCTAAAGGTCACGTGCGTCAGACAACAGTGAAGGCTCTATTAGTTTACAGCAGCGAAAATTGGCTGCTCAGGGTAGAAGACGTGAACCGTCTTCAGGCATTCGACCACCGAGGTCTGCGTTCATTCGCTCGTATCGAGTGGCACCAACGAGTAAGGAACGAGAAGGTTAGAAAGCGGATGTTTGGCACTGATTATCCAATGGGTTCTTTTGTTCACTCCTTACATTTACACAGACTTAGGTCATGTATTAAGGATGCCAGCTAGTCGCCTGCAAATTGAGCACTCTGTCGACGCTACGTCCGACTGGCGCAATTTGCGAGGTGGATAGATGATGATCTGACGTAGGAAAATGAGGTCGTTCACGAAGGTGTTGGTCACTGGAGATCGTGTTCGTCTCCCGGGCTGGAACCCCCGCGATTCACGGGGTCGTTGGCTTGGAACGTTAGGTGAGATTGCGACTAGTCGTGCTCAGTGGCATGATGGTTGTTATTTGTTCGAGTTATCTGTGATGTGAGTTCATTAGATGACGCGCGGCAACGAAAACCGTAAGGAAGCTGTTCTGCTGGTGACGCCTTACTTTCGCTTCTAGCTCAGTTGTTCGTTTGCAAGGCATAGGCACCTTGATGTTGAATGTTTGAATATGGGTGTAGCTATTTTTGGTAGTTAGGACTTCTCCCTTTCCTCTGTTCTACTGTTTTGTGCTTGTTTTTTCCTCATGATTGTGTGACAGTTAATTGTCAATGGTAATCACTGATATATTGCCGTCTGTGATGATGACGTCATTTTGCGTTTATTTCTCACGCATGCGGTCTTTTTGGGGGAGTAGGGTGAATTGGTGTATATGTCAGGAAGTGTCTTAGCCTGACTCGTTTAAAATGAGATTTTCCAGCGCTTTTACAAACGTTAGGTACCTAAACTGACAAATTCAGTGTGACCAAGTTAATTGTGGTGGTATCACTTTTAGCGCTCCGTTGAGGTATTGCCGCAAGACAGGTAGATCCGATTCCTGCTTGTATTGTGTGTTGCTCGTTAGGTTTGATCTCTCTGACGGTACTATTCACCTCATATACAATCCAATATGATAATCAAAGGCGGTAAATGCTTTCCTGTGTAAAACTTAACTATTCTAACTGGCTGAATGTTCCATCTTCGTCGTGTTACCTCGTTTTTTCCCTCCACTTATCTCTAGGTCTAGCCGAGACGTGTGAACGTTCGACGGAATTCCATTTCCCTGAGCTGAGCTGTCAGCTGACCGCCATTCAAGATACGGTCAATCGGCTGGGTTCACGTGACTCTTTTTGCACCGCGCAATCGAAAAACTCCACTACCTACACTAGCTCGGCGAACGGTAATTCTTTTGAAACACGTCCACATTTCACTCTGGCTACGTGGGAGTACGCGCACCGTAGCAATGGGTAGCCTGGTAGCAATTCTCACTTCTCCAACGGAGTTATGAGCGGTCGCTTTCTCAAATACTGCATACCGCCGTCGTACTCTCTGCTGTATTTCGACTAATTGACGTTGTTGGGGTTACTCTTTTCCTTAAGACTAATGTACTAATGCTGCAAAATGTCACGTGGTTCCTGATTGGTTATTTACTTTTGTTTGTTCGTCGTTTCACCGCATTCCGATCAGAACACAAATCACTAGCCAAGGGGCTCCGTGGGTTTTGTGCAGCTTCCATATTTGCCTTGCACAGATGTGACATTGTGTTCAGCAACATCGGACTGTTCACTGTTGTTACCGCCTGAAATATACTTGTCCAAGTATCGATTGACGCGTGGGCGTACGTCAGCACCGCTTTCATACCATCGCATCAACTACTTTGTGAGAAACAGAAGCACGACGAACTTTTTCATTTTGTACATCGCGTGTGGAATATTGGGTGAATGTAATTGTTTGCCGACATACATTTTATTTGAGACCGGCAGCATCCGTATACACTTTATAGAGCATTTTGCTTCATATTCTAACTGCCGAAAACACGCTGGAAGTTGTCAGGCTGGGCTCGTAATAACGTCCCAGCCGTTTCCTCAGATTTTGTGTGTAGTCAACGTTACCACTTTAAGTGAACGTGGTGTTGTGCGTAATCGGTGCCTTTTCTCAGGTTCGCTTGGAATGGGTCATAGAATGTTTATATGGTTATATCGAGCACAGAGTAGTGCAGACACTCGTATACCGTTGATTGTCTTTGACTGGTTGCTTTAGCTGTGCAACAATGACGGTTTAGTTTCGGTGGTGCTATTAAAAGATAACCAGTTTATATCATCAGTTAGTCATTGCAGCCTGTGTAAGTGGTTCTTTTTGGGCATTCTGTGCGTGCTCGATCGTACTGCATATCCGACTGGTATGCCAACCAGTTTCAATTCAGTTCATCATACCATTCAAACTGAAACGAATAACTAGCTGGACCTTCTGGGTCACTTGAACGCTGGCCGCACAAAATTTGGACTGACTAGTTCACCCTTTCTCGTAGTTCTTCCGCATAAATCTTCACAAAGCCTCAGTTGTTTCACTACCTGAGTTGTGTGAGTGGGTACAAAAGCTGCTGTCACCGATGAATTGTCGTTCTTACAAAATATCTACCCGGAGATGTTTACAGACGGTTCTGTACTGCATAAAGCTGAGAGATATGCGTATTTAGCAGAAAACACATCAACTTTATTTTCAAAAGTGTTGGACTTGCCAACACAATCAGTAGGAGCTGCTGTCAACAGAGCATTTTTGCTGGACTTTCATATTTGGTCATATTTACACCTAAAATGCCTCTCTGTAGTCCCTTATATGTTCCTTTGGAACCCGTTACACTAACTTCAGAATCAGACAAGTATCTGAACTAGTCCACAGACTTCACACAGCCGATCTCAATGGTGAAATAGAAAGCGTCAATGAACAGCGTGGTATTAGCACATCTGATCAATTCATATTTTCTGTTCAATGTGACTCATGCGTTTCGCTCAGTCTGTCGGTCATCTGACGAATTTCTGGTCCTAGCTGAAGTCGTCCGACTCTGCATGTTTAACTGAATCCCACGACACCAATCCCGTTGTGTTCATACCTTGTCACTACTTTCATTGACGTCCCATTTTTTAGACGACCAGTAGTCTGTTCAATTTACGCCCTCGTCACTATATCATGTTAATCTATCCAACCTTATGAATCCACTCTTCCCTTTTTCATTCCAAATGTCCATCGCCTTGAAAACTTTTGATCTACTTATATTGACGTGAAGTGCCTGTAGCAATCTGATTTCCCAAACTGTTTCATATATTTCGAATTCTCAGTACAAGTTCACATGCTTGCCGGATCTGTCAGTTTTTTCTCTGCTGGATTTCACTTAGTTTGATATGAAAAGTGTGTATCAGCACATCGAGACTCGAAGAACAGGGATACCAATATGTTGCCTTGACATAGTGATCACAGGTGTACTCTGCAATAATCTATCAAATTATGTTCATTATGGCTTCCGTCCCATCTGTTGTAACTACATCAGACAGACCATGGGAGTAGCCAACCGAAAGGTAGTTACACTGCTCGAGTTCCATATCGCACTGCTGATCACGTAGATCTACCCACGCATTGAGGCCTGTAAGTATTTGCAGGAGTTATCTGTGCACTTGTAGCACTGCCGTCTTCCTTCCGGTTAGAGGAGATGCCTTCAAACAAAAGAGCACTCCGATTGTCCAGTGTTTGGCGGTAACTGCCGTCGTTTCATCCGGGGCAATCGGTATTATTGAAATGCCTGATCTAGCTGTAAATGCATCCGTTACGCGCAGCAGTACCGTCGAATCAGACAACAATGTCTTATTCACTACGCCATGGGGTTAAACAAGTCACCGTCATTGAACTGAAGTCTTGTGTTGTTGACTCCGGGTAGAGTCCAAAATTCTCTATCTCTCATTATGCCGCAAGTCTCTCCCGTCTTAATCAGTTTTGTCGTGACCAACATTTTGGAGAATGCGCTTGGTAAATCTGGTGATCTTCGAGTTGAGCTTCTTTTCAGCACCAAGTTGGCCGCTCTGAAGTATAATTGTGACACTGTCTTGTGCAGCTTGTTTGTCGAAAGGATGTAGACCATGTTTAACACTAGTTGACCGAGCCGGTCTCCACGTAATACATCGCATACCTTAAAAGCGCACTGTACTCTTTCAGGACTGAGATGTTCCCACTCCAGCGCTGTTGAAGATAGCCTTCTTGAGGCTGTTGACTGTTTCTCACACAGGACTAGCACTGCGTCGTCAACCTAGACTATTGTTGCCAATACGTCACGGCGAATAACGAAACCACGTGTTTTCTTTACCAACCTGTGTATCTATGGCGTTGGAAAGACACCTGGAAGTTATGACCTGTTCTGCTCAGTGGTCCATATGCGTAGCCTATTCTGAACGAAAATCTTAACATAACAGCTGTATTTGACGACCGTTGTTGCCGCTAATTACCACACACCAGTAATGACTGTTCGCACGAGCTGTGTGGCAGTTCGCTAGTGTGTACTTCAGAAAACGAGAGGGACGCTGTCCGTTCATCAGATAGTACAAGTGCACAAACTGTGATGGTTGAATGTCACTCTTTTCATTTACTTTTCTTTTATTCCGTTCTTTACCTTTTCGGCCATTTTCCCCGAGTTGTTCCAAATCCTTGCCACGGCGGCTCTTACTATACAGTATAGTTTGGCCAGACCCATGACCATCGTGAATTAATGGCTCCCATAGTCGATCGTCTGTTTCACATTTACACTTACTTTTCAGGCAGATCGTTTGAAAAAACAACGATGAACTTGAGTTTTTCTCCCGTTGGTTTTCGTTTCTAATGCATATCCCGTTCATGGTCAGGAAGTGGACTGCGGTACACATGTTGACCGCTGTTCTATCAAGCACAACCAACTTGTCAGGCTCGAAAGTTTAGCCACGTTCGCTTTTGAGTAACGCTGAGGTTGCTCGGTGTATATCGTTATTGTCTGTTTATTCCAACCGATAACTCTGCGACAAGGTTATTCTCAGTCTTAGGGAACTCCAAACGTTATATGAATATGACTTTTCTCGTCACCATGTGGCCGCTAGCTAAACACTCTGAAAATATGTTCGCATGTAATGTTTAGTCGTGGGTGAAGCTATCTTCAATATTTTCCTCTGTTGTGCGTTCGAGTGTTCTTTTTGTGAATCTTGGTTTGCGAGCTATACTACAGTATACATATACATATATAACAATGTGCGAGATGTTACTCCGAAGAATGCCACGTGATTTGCGTCCTGTTTTAAAATTCGTTTCCTTAACGAGTTTAAATAAGGCAATGAAGATACATATAGCGTGGCGTTTTCCAGGGTACTTTTTCCTTCACTCCAGTTACACATGGACATGAAACCAATTTCAACCATTTGTCAGAGTTCTTCAGAACTGAAGTCATGGCATAAAGAACTAAACCAACAGGCAGGTCGGAAACACAAATGGGGTCGTCCGGCGGTTGTATATATAGATCAGGCGTGAACTTGGCAATCGTGCTACTACTTGTACTGCATGTAATTTACGCATAACACGGTTTGAATGGTCCGTCTCCGAATTAATTCGTCATGGCGATCGAAGGCAAGTTTACGCCTGCGTATAACTCACCACATGTGGATTACGCTGAACCATTTTTGGTTCCAGCTCCACATTCCATTTCCAATGTAATTCTGAATTAATAAGACCAGAAAGCTCATGGATGGAGACCTTTGTGGTCCAGTCGGCTAGTGGTAGTGGGCTTGCGCGACAGTGGAACCCTCATCTCCCGGAAACCACACAGTAGAGGGGGAGCCAATAAAACAATTGAAGGCCCTAACGCTATCGAATGATCGTGAGTAGTGCGTGAATTTTGGTATCACAATCAAAGTGACAAACTCTGTCTACTTTCTTGTAGACACAGCTAGTGGGAGGGTATTTCCTTGTGTCCAATGGAATATTCTTTAGCCTGACTGCACTACCTACTGTCGAATCCCCGATCGTCACATGAGAAACGGGGTAAGCACACGATCAAGCTTGAGAAGCCTGTTTGTGATCGGTCTTAACGTGCTGTGAATGATTAAATACTTTCGGAATTTTATTGCGGTTGCTTGTAGGCACGAGCATAACACCGTCCGGGAATGCTTATGCAAGGAAATGTCGACACACGTTGCAATAAGGCGCTCTAACTTACTCCCTGCATTTAATCCTCCCCGGGCAGCAAGTTCTTGTGTTTTTGAACGACGTGTTCATATTGATTCTTTTTATCATGACTATTGCGTTATCTCTCTCCGTACACCATGTTTCCACTCAACCTTCCTTTCTTCCTACTTATCTCCTAAATGGGAAATCAGAACCTCAAGAACCTGTGCATGGGGATGTCTATATCACCAAGCACTCGAATCTTGCTGGCGGTATCGGGGGTCTTGCTGGTGGTGGCGGTGGAATAAGCGTTCTGTTCCACTTGGTCTACGACGAGTCTGCCGATCGTGAGGAGGACCGCATTCGGTCCGGTTCCAGATTGCACTGCTCCTTGTCTGCCATTCTGCGCACCTGCTTTGACTACGACATAACCACGTTATCGCTGCCGTTGCTGCTTGTTCCTGCATTGCGTGAGGTAAGATAGTCTGATTTGCAGTGCCTGATTGTTACATTCTTTTGCAATCAGTACGGAGACGTCAGTATGTGCTAAATCTATGTTAGTGTGACCGTGAAAGAATATATGCCCATGCGTACCTGAGTCTCGATTAATTCACATGTTTGCGTTGTCTACGTCTGGACAGTCTGACCGTTTTTAGCCCGTGCGACACAGTAAGTATATAGATCATGCAATAATGAGAACACGAATAACGCAACTGTCGTTCGCTGTTGAATCCCTTTTTGAAGTTCAGTGGTTGAACAGGCACCTTGTCTACGGATGTCTAAGATTCTGTGGTAAAGCCCAAAATTTACTCTCCTGATAGTTTGTGGCATACTGTTTCTGTCTGTTCTTGTATTGCACACGCGTTTCGTTTCGCTCCAACATCATCATCATAACAGCCATGAGCCTTACCAAAGGTACTGTGGCTCGGGCCGCCGCTCACCTCAACAGTGACGTGGATTATCCTAGAAGGAAACGTCACTGAGAAGATCGACAAATACTAAAAGAAGACTGAGCGGAAGAACTAGAAATGGCATGGATACGGGTACGCCATTGACTGCGACACATCGCCATCTCGGATAGCGTCTCTAACCAGCGGTTTGAGTGATCACGAGGACCCCATCCAGGCAGGCGATGCCTGCCCACTTTGCTCAATGGAGCAGTCAAAGTCTTCATATTTCCTGACCACG
>QNGE01004361.1:48299-63158 GCA_008508345.1 Paragonimus westermani
TCCCCTTTGGCCTGTCTGACAAGGTTGCACCTGGATGGACCAGAGTCCTAGTCAGCATAGCCCGCCTGATCAAAACAGTATACACGCCCGACCACCTCGTCAAGGTATCAGTATAGGTTGAAACAACGTGTCAGTGGATTAGGTATCCCAGTTATGATAATCTTCTTGTGTTGACTTACTCTTTTCGCTTTTCTCTCCTGTTTGCTCACGCCTTTAGGCGGTTGCGATTTTTTCGTTGAGGGTTTATTTTAGTCGACAGCGATGTTAGCACTACACACCGTTGTACGATAGCATTTAATCCATTTCATCGCCCTTGACGCCATGTTACAGATTTATGTCAACAAAAAAGTTGTCCCTACGCTGCAGATTGTCGAGCACGCCGTCAACGTTCCACTCAAGATAACACCGAATAAAAGACGGAAGCTATCGAAGGTTTTTGCTGATTGTCGGTCAAAATTATAGTGGTTCCGTGAAGCCTTCTCCATTCCTAACCCGCTTCTAAAAGCCAGGAATAAGGCACTTGTCGAACGGTTTGACAAAAAATGTTATCCGTAGTTTGAGGGTGATTTAAAAAAAATTCAAACGGAATTCGCGTCAAACGTTTTTTTCTTTTCGAAGGACTATTTACGCCTGTTATAGTTATCTGTGTTGATAGAGTTGATGTTTGGCAGTCGGGTATCGATTGTGTGCTATCTTTTTCGACGCCATGCATTTTCCCCCATTCTCTGTTCGGCTGCGATTGTGACGTAAGACTGTTACGGAGTGGTTAATCTAGGCTTTCTTTACATGGTTGGCAACAAATTGGCTTTTTTATGTTAGGAAACAAACTATCCCAAATGTTTTGCGCTTCTTTTCTTAGCCAGTCATGGTTTTAGAGATTGACAACTTCGGTGTTTTTCCTGATCAGGGTTCCGTGGCTTCCTCTTGTATACCGCCGGTTTCCATGTGGTGCGAACGCCATTCTTAATGTATATTTCTCAAAGTCGCTTAGAGTTTTTCACGATCAAGGCAAGGTGCTTACGGTACTGCGCGTTACCCATCGTCTAAGAACTGAAACTCGTAGTCTTGGACGTACCAGTAACACTACCTTTGTGCGCCTGTTGTAACATGTTAGGGGAACTTTGCACGAACAGCAAACGCCTCTTTTGAAATGTCAGACCTTTGTTGCACGCCTAACATTCCCAACAGTCCTTTTGCTTCACTGTTGTGTCCCTCGTCAATACTTTCTGAACATTGTGAACGCAGCTCATGACGTTCTTCAGCACGCAAAGATGATTAACATATACCCACTACTGTTTACGTTGCTCTGATCCTGGATGACGTTTTCATTCGAACTCCATGTGTGCTTATGCCAGTTCTAAAGAATCAAACAACTTTTACAGATTTACATTCTATTGGAGCTGCCGTCGATAGATATAATGTTACTTGGACTGCAACCCTGATTAGATCTCGACTTGACAATTGTGTGATCGTATATCATGATTCCATATCTAGCTGCCTAGCTTGGTAAACTTAAGGTCTGTCCACACACGGTACCATGTATTCAGCGTCAAAAATGCCCGTAAAGATATTTTCGAGGTAAAAAAGCGAAGGACACAAATTTTCATTTTGGAAAGATGCATATTGTTTTTATCCTAATTAAATTGCTATCCCAAGCACTAGGTGCATTCCCTTTTCCCGATTACGGCTACATTGTTGTGGCTGATAAAATGCAACTAGTCTAACTGAGTTGTGTTTTAATAGTTAATAGGTGTTCAATAAACGTTTCTTGTCTGAATTACGATTTTCTTCTTGTTTCGAACTCGAACCTCCTACTGGTGAGGAATACAGTGCTCCAACTCATCCTCACACAGTTTTTCCTCCCAACGAACTTCTACGGGCTTCGCTCAAACGAAGTCTACTACAGTAGTGGCTGTCGGGGACCTGGTTAATTTAATTTGAACATCACTCACTTTTGATCACAGATTCCGCATTCATATAGGCTTTCTCGCCAGGCTCTTTCGAAAAGAAGCGCTAGACTCGGGTTTTGTTCCCGTTAGAGGTTGTCAGTAGGTCACATTCTAGCTGGAAATTCTACCTGAGTGTGAAAGCTGCGATCAAATGTGAGTGATGTTGAACTTAAAATTAACCAAATCCCCGATTACTCACCAGTACTCTAAAATATCGCCTAGTAGGTTTAATGGGATTTCGACCTATCTCGGAAGTCCTAATCGCGGGGTTATCGATTGGAGTTAATAGATAGTAACTGCGCCTCCCATCGAGACGATCCGGCAACCTGATGATTACTCACAAACGTTAGTGACTGAGCGTTCGGATAGGGTTATTCGGCCGTGTCCAGTGTGAGGTCAGTGGCATAGTGGTCAACACGGTTGCCTCACAAAATTGTGGCCATGACAAGGATGTGCACTGTTGACGAGCTCTGATGCGAGCGAAACTCGAGTCTAGTGCTTCTTTTCGAAAGAGGCTGGCGGGAAAGTCTATGTGAATGCGAAAGCTCTGATCAAAAGTGAGCGATATTCAGCTTAGGAGCTCGTGTTCTTCGGGCCGATTCGGCAAAACACTGTTCTAACTTCACAAACTCTCCAAACGTGACTGTAAGACTCGCGTGAACTCTGGACATTACACTGACACACACCGACCGCAACTATATGGTGAATGCTTCCAAAACTGTTAAAAACGGGCAGCATACAAAATCAAGTGCATTAGCTACCGGAAACAACGCGTTGGCCAAACCGTGCGAAGGCTATCCACGCAACGTCATGGTTATTGCAATTTTCATTGTTGTGCTTTCATCAGACTGACTGGATTAATTCAAAGCGAACGCCACAAAAATCTGTGCTGACTCAAGCGCCAATCGCACAAGGGAATTTCTAAAAGCGTTTAATTCCTCAATTAGTTCAATAAACAACCATACCGAATTGGACAAAATTCGTAAAACAGTTCGAAGAGAAGACCTACTGAGATGTGACTATAATTATTCATAGTCACAGTTGAACGAAACAGCACACATGGGACAAGTCGATGATCATAGGTCGGTAATGAACAGCCAATCACACTCGGTAATCAGGTTACAGGGAAAAGATAATACGGCAAATATTCCTGCTTCACGGCAAAAGCCTCTACTTTTCACGTTATATAAGGATAGGTCGTAATTTTGAACGTCGAAATTGTATGCACTGGTGATATCGTCTAGTTTTCTAACTAAACGTTTGCAGTCTGAATGCCAGGCTCAACGGATACCCGGGCGTTCGAATGTATCAGCTTTCGTACAATTTGTGGTCGAAACTGTGGAATTCTTTCTCTCTGTTTCTCGTGCTGATGTCCTCGTGAGCTACAAAATCTGCGGTTCGCGTTATTATTGACAGCTACTGTTAGTCGTGTCTTTCCTTTCTTATCTAAGTTTGTTCTTTATTTCTCCTTCTAGCAAATGTTCAACAATTACTCAACAGTTTCATCCACTGGTGTTTTGCTGTCGATGATAATAACGACTTTCCTCGTTGAGATTATCTTTCGCATACTGTCTGTGCTCTTATCTGTATTCTGTCTGGTGGCTTTTGTGCTGCACCATCACAGGTGCTTATCCTTTGCAAATGTGGTGTTTCGCTTATTTTGATCTCTGGAGATCTTCACGGTTGGAGTACTTTGTGACGCAATTAGTCGGGCTACTTTGCTTTCATTCTTGGCATTCGCGAGCGATTTACCACGGCCTCTTGGGAAAATGAATCTCCTGCCAGGTTGAGCACAGTCAAACTGTCCACTGGATTAACAGGAAGAATCACTTTGTTTTCCTCACAATAATATACTTGGTATGAAACGTTTTCAATTCTAGTTCCATAACAATGAGGACAGCTATATTGAACACCCTAGTTTCGAGTATGTTGTTCAGAAGAAAATAACTTCTAGGTTTGGTTATCCTGGGCTATGAGGATGTGCTTGGCATTTACTGAAAACGAAAGCCCCTATGGTTCCTCACATTTATTTTCATGTCAGATGGGCGTACAAACCCAGCGGAGACATTTCAGACATAGGGTGAAATAATATGGCTTCCACCCTCTATGTGCATTCATCTAGCTTCGTGCACTGATTGCAACCGCAAGAAACCAGAACTGGAAACGCTGTTCGGGGTCTGTTTTCTGCTCATATGAACTCATCCTGGTTGGACAGCTGGCACGATTGTGACTCAAACTATGAGTACACTTGCGTACTTTTCTTCGAAGTTCCTGCCTACCAAATCGCTAATCCTGGGGTTATCGCTTGAGGTTCTGATTGGCTTGCTAAAGTTGATGAAGTTTGTCAGTGTTCATTCACACGTCCCAGTTGCGCGCACTACCGCTGAGTCTGGCGCTTACACCGAGGCGATTGAAATGTGTTACTAGCTTCAATGAAAGGTGTGTTGTACGAGGGCGACTAAGTACGACTCATGTTTCTGAATATGTGCAGCCAGTATTGCGGGGTGATTTTCGGTTTTGGTGTCGACAGGTTGGTGTAAAAACACCTAATTCACCCGTTATGTGTATAACTGTGCATGCTGGTTTATGTCAGAAAATGTGCTTGCGTAAAAGGAATGATTGGTTGTGTTTAGGAGGCCAAAGAGAACGAAGAGGTTAATTCCAGGTAGCTAAGGACACAATAGATGGCAAGCTACTGTTTATATCATGGAACTACATCATAGCCTGTGGACCTTTTCGATGTGAACTAGTTGCCCTCTGCTATTCGTCTCAATTTACTGTCTTTTGTGATGAAGCTAGGCTACCCAACTTTTTCCATAATTTTTTTATGTTCAGTCTGAGTTTCCGTGTTGTTCCATTTTTAACCATGCCTAATATTGTAGGTTGTTGTAGAGCCGGTAACTCATTGAAACAAATTAGAGATTCTTTGAGAGCCAGACGATTCATGTTCGACTAACTAGTGCCTCATCGACCACTATGAACTTCAATCCCGAATCGCCCAATTTGGTACTTCCGTATTCTGTTTGGACAGGCCAGCTTCTGCGTTGTAAAGTTTTCACGCATTCTAACTGTGAAATTACGACTTCACCCAGTCTTTGTCTGTCACATCTCGTTTTGCATGTCACGTTAACTTGTAGCGTTGTTTTTCTTGTTCCTCCTTGTGTGTACATATGTCTTCCAGTATATGGATGTTTCTTGGAGAGCTCGACGTGCCGAGAGTTCACTCAAACTGCTTAAAGGTGTTCTTATGGAATTGAACACATGGCGTGGACCAGTGATTCGTTCAATACAGTTTCTCGCACCTTCAGAACTTTCAGACAAAGAGTTGGAATCTTTTAGTCACGTAATCAGCACTTCGTTCCTTCAACCAATCCCAGTGGTCGTTGCACCTTAATCGTCGACGTCAACGCTCTTCGAGTTGAAACCTGTCTTTCTTTCTACCTCACAAACAATGTTCACTATCCGAAAACCATTGGCTATTTTCTTTTGCACTTTTCTAACACAACTAGCACCATTGATTGTGTCATTGATTTTAAAAACGTTTGTTTCTTTTCATCGAAGTGAACACCCTGCATCCATTGAGTTAATTTCCTATCCCTTCCCACNATATATATATATATATATATATATATATATATATATATATATATATATATATATATATATTAAATAGACCGCCTAGAGGGATACGCTCAAAAAGCGTTCCATGTTAATTCACTATATAAGAGGTTTAAACAGAGTAGGGAGAAAACGCTGGTAAGGAACGCTGGAAGAAGGAATAAAAGTCTGACCAGCGTCAAAAGTTCTCTGATCGAACTTTAATTCAACCCATTACCTTTGCTTAAAAACCATAAGCTTTTTGGTTTGTCTGTCAATATGGCGAAACATGGAAATGTGTTTTCCTAATTCTTAGAAATGGCGATGGTGTTTTCGGTAGCTCGGGTTAAGAATGTCGGTGTTGGGATGTTCGTCGAACTTGGCATTTAGGTTTCAAACGTTTCATCACCAAAGGAGGTGAGATCATCAATGCGTAAGTGTTTCAACGTATAAGTTTGAGCGTGCAGCTTGATGAAGTGTGGTGGATGTCTGCTCTTATATAGCGTAGTAGGTCAACCCCCCGACCTGAGTTCCGATTGGTCACCTCCTGTTGTTTTAACCATTGACCTGAATTGCCGTTGACTGTTTTTTGTTGCACTTGAAGTTCGACCTGAGGCCCGATTGATTATTTCCTATGTCTCTCGAATCTTTGATCTGCAGTCTGGTTGCCTGTCTCCCGTTACTGTCCGAGCCTGATTGGTTGATCCCCGCCTTTTGATTGGTTAGGCCATTTCTTTGTTTTTGGAGTTCGATCTGAATGATCATCCGTTGTCCGGTTCTGATCACCGGTCCGCTTCATTCGAGTTGCATCGTTCGTGTTTGCTAGCATTTCGGCTTGACAGCGTTTACCTCTCCTCAAGTCCTTGGTTCGCATCGGTTCGTAGATATTGTCCAGTTTGATATGTTTTTTGATCGGCCCGGCTGATAAATTCCACCCTTCTAGAAACGCCCTTGCGTGTCTGGTGTTTGCTTGAGTAAGGACGTCTGCGGTACTTATGTTGAAAGTGTGTGGATCAATGGTAGAGAAAATTAATCGTGTCTCTTGATCGCTATTTCGTGTTCATGAATTTGTATTGATAATCTCCGTCCTGTTTGTCCAATGTAACGTTTTTCGCAGCCATTGCATTGGATTTTGTATATAACGTTTCTTCTATTGGTGGGTTCGAGTTCCTTTGGTTTTGATAGCGGACTGGTTGTTTGATGTGAAAACAACAGTTGGCCCGTGTTTGCTTATTTTCGGTAAACTGAAGTATCCAGTGTTCCATGACGTTTGTGGCTGATTAGGACATCCAGTAGCGGTTGTCGGTTTCAATCCCCATGATAAATTTAATATTGTTTGTGTGTTTTTTGTCGTGCAACGTTTAAGGATCGTCGACATATCTACAGTTTTGGTTTGTTCTTTGGTAGCACGAACTTCTTCATGATCGCTTTAACGGTGAATCCAGATATGCGTGAACATATTGGAGTTCCTTTACGTTGTTCATAGATTTGGCCACTGAAGTTGAAGTATGTTAACAAGCATGGCCCCATGAGATTATACATAACTTTCGGTTTCAAGGACTCATTCGATCGGGGATTTTCTTCCAGCAGTCTGTAGTGTTTCTTTGGCCAGACTGAGGTCGATGCGGGTGAACAGCACTGTGATATTGTTACAATTTAGAACCACGTTATCTGTGAGCCCTGACACGTAGTCGGCCCAGAGTGGAATGAGAACACGTGACGGCAATAGCGCGTGGCTTTGTGGAACACAAGTGAATACCATAATAGTGATGAGACATAGATAAGACAATCGGTCACCCAATCGATTGTGTGGGTAACACAATTGGATCGTTCGGGGCCGGGGTGAGAGAGAGAGAGAGAGAAAGAGGGACACGCGTGCACAGGTAGACAGGTGACGTGCGGACAACGGTAGGCGCGGGTGCCACAACTATCTACTGAGACCTCCGTTCTCTCAATTTCAAGAATTGTGAGACATCGTTGATGGAAAGTTCTGATCCGTCGATGAGATATCGTAGTCGCTTGAATAGGTTTTTGGCTAAATGGTATGTCGGTGTGCCCGATATGTATACAACTGGTTATAGTGGGATATCGTCTTTGTGTATTTATGGCAGTCCATGTAATTTAGCATCATTCGACTGCATTTTCCAACGTTTCTATTTGTTTATTTTGTGCGTAGCCTCCAGTGGCGTTCATTTTGTTGGTAGCAACAAATCGGCAAACTGTCCCCCCCCCGATGATTACCCTCATTAGGCAGTCCAATAATCTCACCGAAGGCATGCAACGAACGTTGAACAACCTCAAAAACGATGACCTCATCATTCTACCGGCTGACAAAGGACGGATGACGGTTATCACGGACAAAGCAGACTACGTGGAGAAAGCAAGATAGCTGCTCAACGACACAGCCACCTACCGCCTATTCAATGTTGATCTCACCATAAAACAAACCATCCAGAACAAATATCTTCTTTGTCGAACCTCGATTACTAATGAGGGTCATTGCTTTAACTTCTCTTGAACACATCTAACTTGTAATTCGATTTCCTTCGCTGTTGGATACAGCAACACGACTACAAGTACCCGATTAGCAACTTTGACCGGGCCTGCTTTGATGGCTTTAGGAGCCATCTTAGTTCGTTTTCCACGCAAACAGACTCAGTAGCTTCGGAGTTTTAACTGCTCAAAGATATGATCTACGAAGCAGACCTACTGTACACATTGTATCGCGCAGTTGCCGAATTAGAAAATTCTCCTGAAGTGTTTCTGACGGCCCACATTTTTGTTCGCCTCCTTGCTGTATAACTTTCTTCCTCCTAGTCGAACCTGCCTGTCGGTACTGGAACGTAGATGTTAACAGACACTTCCGCTAGATCCATCAAGAATTCCCTGACGCTTAAAGGTTACGAGTGATGTGCCAGAAGAGAAGCAAGTCCCAAATTGTGATGACATTGATATTCGCTTTAGGTTTGGCTGGCCTATGTTTTCGAACGATCGCGCTACCTTTACCAAGCGATGTTAGTGCTCAGTTAGCTTTTACCGTGGTTAGGTTGAAGAAAAAGCATCCAGATTGAGTTGGAATTGGAGGAGACTAGAGAACAAATGGTGGCAGTCGGACACTAGACTGAAATATCTAATAATGTGTCACTCGATTTAGGGCCAGAACAACATCAGAAACTGTCATTCGAATTCTGCAGGGTTGTCTGTTAAGCAGTATATGGCAGAATGTCAACCAATTTTGTCCTGCTCTCCTCAAGGCTGAATTTCTCAAAGATGATTTCGTGGCAGAATCGATGAATCCTGCTGGTTTGCCAGAGTTCGACGGCGATCCGGTTAATTACCACAAATTCACGAGACAATTGGAGCAGTACGTTGAAGCCAGAATGACACGTTACGATCCGCAACTGTTCCAACTTTTACATTATTGTCAAAGAAGAACTGGCAAGTCATTTGGGGTTGAATAATTCCGCCACCGTCAGGGGCATACTTGAAGCGGAGAGGGGTATTACAAGACTCTTGGACAACCGAATCATATTGCTATCTCTCGGACCAGTGGGCTATTAAGAAAAGCTTGACATGTTCCAGACATTTCTGGTGGATTGACACAGTTGTTTCACGTGAAAAATTGCAATGTTACTCTCGCACACATGTAATACTTGGATCTCGTAATTTCCAAAGGCATTTTTGAAGGTATATCATGTATTGCAACAAGCAGACTGTGCAATCGTGAATGTGGAAGACTGGTACAGGTGAACAGCAATGTTGCATTGTAACAAGGATGACTGACGTACGGTAGGAACTGTAGGTCTCAGCAAGTAGGCACGACTGTATGATGAGAAAGTAGAGCGTATAATGACAACACTGGCGTAAACAGGTCGAAGCTAACTCCCCCCATCATAGAGGTTACGACAATTCTCATCAGATACAGACGAGCGTGCTACGAGCGGTGAATCATGCAAACAAGCCCGCTGAACAGACGCGCGCTGTCCACATGCGCACACTTGACAGAACAGAACACTACGAACCTGATTTGAGTACATCGGAGCAGACTTCAAAGGTCCTAACCTCCAACTTACGGTTTGAATGGGCTTAGAAAGTTTAGGCCAGCTCGCAAGGGTGCGAGCCAACGTTTGGCGAGCTCACCAAGTTAGTTCCGCAATGCGCGAATGTTGCGCCATAGAGGTTTGAACAAACCAGAGATAATAGTCGTGATACTCACAATAACGTAACCTGGGAGAGTATTAGACGAAACCAATAAGGATTGAATTTCTCTACCACAGAATCTTGTATGGATTACGGTTTTCTGTGGACTCGCTCACACATTGAAGGATGTCCTAAGTTCATCAAACTGTATGTGCCCAGTAGGTGGCTTTCTACGTAACGGCTGGGCGCTTTGTCATGTGCCCTAATGCATCTCAGTTTGCCAAATGAAAACTCTGTGTAGTAAAGATGGTTGATGAAGTCGGAATCATCATTTGTTCCGCAGCCTCAAAAGCCAGATAATACAACAGCCCTCGTACGGTGCAACGAATTGTGCATTGCAACGAACTCCGGCAATAGGTACGTACCACTTGCAATGGTTTCAATGTCCGTGTACACTCTGACAGGTTTTGCCAGAGCATGCGCTTCTTTTGACAGCGGTTCAGACACGACCCTTGTCATAGAGAGTCCAGTTGAAAGGCATTACATTGCTACAATTCAGTAGTGCTTGGTATCTATGACACTTAACCTCAAATATGCCAAAGAAAACTCGCATTACTTGCGCTGGCTACAAATGAAACCGTCGAGCTTGACGAAACGTACCCTATAAAGAGTGCCGTTTCTCTCTTGTGAGATGTGGGTGAGCGGTGTTACTACTTAGGGGAAGTTGGTTTCGGAGGGCGTTACCAGAGATTAATTTATTGAGCGAACATGGTACCACAGACGCTCATTGGGTATTTCACCAGCCCCATGCAACTAAAACCCTGCTTGGTAGGATTTGTCCTCCAGTGGGTGGGGATACCAATTCATGCGCCTCTGCGAACTGTTTTCCACGAATACTTCTTTGTTGTGGAACATTTTTAACACCTCTAAGACCAAGAGTGTAATGTCTCAGAACCATATTGACATGAAGATGAGCTATCTGCATCGATGATGGAAAAGCGTGCTCTCTTGAGTAATGGTCATTTCGAAATTTCTTTACAGTATAGCGTTGTACATGTCCATTCACCTGCCGATTGAAGATTGATTTTCGAACGTTTGTCAAGTAATGCAGAACATTGTTTGAGATCTGCAACCTTATTAGCAAACGGTAAGCCAAACGGGCAACTGTGATTTTTAACCCGATCAGTTTGCCAGGAGATGGTGTATGCTGCTTCACTATGTTCTGAACCCTAAGAAACCTGGTAAACTTCGGGTGGTATTTGGATGAACTGTGAAATATACCATACTTTCAGACGATCAGTTACTACGTGGACCGGACCTTATCCCTCCACGAGTGAACGTGTTACTGATGCTTGAAATCCATTCCGTTGCGAATGCAGAAGATACCGAAGAGATGCCCCTGCAAGCCCGCGTACCTATCACAGACCCTTACACTCTGGGGATACTTTGGTGATCTCATAAACCAACCCATTGAATATCATATGGCGGTACATCCATTCAGGGCTAACTCACCACTCTTTCGTGTAAACTTTACCTTGAGAACAAAGGGACCATTTGAACTCATGTATGAGGACGGTGTGTGTCAAACCATCCATACAGAATTTTACATTGCATATCCTGCTTGTCGGTTGCATCGCTTGGACAAGGTTTACCGCGCAAAATTTGATTCAGCTTTATGTGCCGTCTTTGTGAGTTTATTGTGTCTGGTCGGCGCTCTAAACATCAATTTTTGTACACAGTTTTCGGTATTCGTCTATTTCCCGATTATCGTCCCGCCTGCTCCAGTTATTGTTCAAGTTATTCCGTCAGTCTATTTTTGAAAATTATTTGCCACAGCACACTTTCTGCATTGTTTTTACAATCACTCGCACCAGATTCAGCAGTTATGGCAGATCGCAAACCCTCAGTTCATGTGATCGCTTTTGGTTGTCACGTGACGGTTCAGAATGACATGCAATGCCAAGCATGCTCCCATTGGCACCATTTCAAGTGTGCTGACCTCAAAAAGGAGCAGTTTTTTCTGCTAGCCACTTCAAATATCCCCTTCGTCTCCATGGGCTGTCTGGTTAATGACACACAGGGTACACTTGCTTGCATGACCAGCACATGCCACTGTAAAGACCATATTGTGGCCAATTCTGTACAAATATCATCTGTTGTGAAAAAGACCTTGGGGGTACTCAGAGTGCTCTCTCGAATATGGAAGAACATGCTTCCCTTAGTGAGTACGTATTTTCCGCTCACCCTAGACTTGCTACAGCAAAAAGGCAGTGGCGCCTTCCACACTACGGATGGACGAGGTTGCAGTCAGCCTCGAAGAGCATGTTCTTCGCGGGAAAAGTTTAGTGCCGTGAAGACAGTTCACTCGTGCATCCATCCTGAGCGACCAGGTCTGATCAGTTTTGAGTTAGTCCTTCTCTTCAGACCCTGTTTAGTTAGCTACGGCGAGTGGATGGTGCTCCAGGGCATTTAAAACGTTGCTCGGCCTATTCTTCAAGTTGTCCGTTAAACAAATCACAGGGGCTGTGTTTGACGAAATTCTTAGTTGAAATCAACATATTCCAACGTGACTGGCGTCCCACCAAATTGTCCTCCACGAGGACGAGATAAGCGTCTTCGAATGGCCAAGATGGGAACATGTAACAAAGCGGACTCTAAGCTACAAACCAAAACAAGGGTCATGGTTACTGTTCTCAGGAGTTTCTCTTCTGCTCTTGTCATCTACGGTTAAGTGCTGACGAGGCGGAAAGCGTGAATACGACATGCAGCGCCCTGGTGAAGTGTCGTCCAGGTCAGATCTCTTCTCCTCTTGATCCAACTATTATAAATGAAAGTCATCTCATGGACAGAATGGTCATCCAACCGCTACTTGAACGCAACGGTCACTCTTTAATGACCTCCGGTGTTATTTGCTACCGATTGCGAAAACCAGCGAGATGGTCTATAATTCGAAACCTCAGTCAGTGTGCCTTTAATCGCCACAGAATCTGTCATTTCCCATTTTTTACTGATTGGGATTCCGTGGACCTGAGTTGCAACGCAGTTCAACACGTAGTTCAAAAGACGGATGAGTTGTTTGTGCCACGCAAATTGTACACGGTCTCTTCTTCCGCGTAGGGTTTATCGCCTCCTTGACAGTCGTTCCAATTCACCCTCGAGACGTAGACTTACGGACAACATGGAGTACCTGAACGAATTTTGAACTGTCTGGAATTGATGCAAGCGAGAGGCCCGCGGAAACACTAAGCTAGTGCAATAAATGTTCTTACTAAAGGCTTGTGCACTCAAGACGCTTTTTATCTGAACGCGTGTATCGAATGAGAAATAATAAGCCCTCTGCTCCTTTTCTACGGCCGCCGTACAGAAGACCTCCTCTGGCGCTATTCCGTAGTGTAAGAATTCGCACCTCTGAACTGGGATCTTACTCTGCCTGTGCAAGGTTTATAGCAGCCGTTCATTACCGTCGACTTATTTCTGCCAGACAGTAAAGACCACCTGTCCAGATTTATTCTACATAGTACGGTGGGTTCAAATAATATGCACACTAAGAACTTGGAAGGAGCGGCAATTAGTCTAACAAACCCCCTCCACAAGCTGCTTAAGCGGACACTTCAGTCAGACGTTTTCCCTGATTCATGAACAGAGGCCACGATCATGTCAGTCTTTGAAACAGGCAAACTCCACTTCCCTGCTAGCTACCGCTTGATCAGTCTTACTAGCATTTCGTGTAAAATATTGGAGTGCTCTCACAACGCGCCATCATGATATACCTCCAAGGAAGTATTCCTTCCTAATGTGCCATGCACAACAAATATGCTGATCTTTGGAAATAGCTTGGCCTCATTTTGGACGCTATTCTCTTCGATTTCACCCAGGCGTTTGAATGTATTCCACACTGTCCTCTTTGTCATAAGCCGGAAGATCATGGCTTCAGAGAAAAGGTTCTTTGCTGAATCGCCTCCATTTTAGATGTTGAAACTTTTAAAATATAAACCTGGTCTACCTTTTCTCTCAATTCTCGATTTCAGCGGAGATTCATTGAGGACCAGCGTTCGATCCTCTCGTGTATCTTTTCATTAACGACATTCCAGTCAACAGTTCGGACAACGAGTTTGATTGGTGGTCAGTCGATTGCAGTCTTCCTCTAAATGACATCAGGTGCGCACACACGTCACTCTATTTAGGTTTTTGCAATACCTTCATGCTTCATAGTGCACTCAGCAAAATACACGTAATGAAATCCAGTGTGAAGAAATATATGGGTGTCTGGATATCGGCTAAACTATCATTCGCCTACCGCTAGGTGTTCGCTAATTTCAGTGATGAAACGGACATAGTGTTCCTAGACAACAGAATTTCAGAAGCTTCACAGGGTTCATTCAAGACCACCGCTAAAGTATGCTAATCAAACCGTGTACACCGGCTTGGAGAAGGATGTACTTCTTGTGGATAGCATTATTCGGATACCATCAAGACAGTACCTGAGTTGGAACTTACCCAACACAATAGACATCAGTTGGCGCTCACTACCGGAAACCGATCGACAATATAAAAAACACTCGAAATGTTGACCGACAGTTGTATCGCACATCAGAAAGCAAGGCAGGAGTACACTAGTTTGTGTGCAATCTGCCCAGTAGGCGTACACGAAGGACATTTAATCAGTGAACGAGTAAGAATTGAACCAGTCACAGTCGCGATGTATCACGCGGACGTCAGTGACCAATCAGATACGAGGTGAACGTTCTGGCCTTATAAAGGACGTACAAACACACATCACTCCCTTCCGGTCAGCTTCGAATTAGACGTAGATAAAACGGTCGACCGATTTTGGAGCCCGTGATGAGCGACGAGGATTTGGGGGTTTGCGACAGGTTGCTCCGCACGTGAAGGTAAACTGACTGTCCGGATTAATCGTCCAGTAAATAATTGACGTTGATTGACTTTCTTGTTATCCAGCACGTATGTCCCGGGTCCGATGGTGCGCTTTATGGAGGTTGTAGATGAAAAGCTTGTTTGCACTTTGTTGTGTGACTGGTTTTTCAGACGGACAAATGTTCCGGGCGACAGAATTTTTGCTGACTTGACACAGGTCTTCTGGCAAGTTTTCCTCCGAAGTAACTGGTTATGGTTGTCTTCATTTGCAAGTTGGTGAGCTGCGTTAAGTTTCGTA